>WEIU01008657.1:265756-362209 GCA_013389925.1 Aegithalos caudatus
AGAAAGAGAGAAAGAAAGAAAGAAAGAAAGAAAGAAAGAAAGAAAGAAAGAAAGAAAGAAAGAAAGAAAGAAAGAAAGAAAGAAAGAAAGAAAGAAAGAAAGAAAATGAGAAAAAGAAAGAAGCTTGCATCGCTTTAATAATCACATTTGCATTGGCAGGACTTGCCCCGACAGGCAGGGTAAACTCTGCACCGCCGCTTAACAATGCAGCGTTTAACTGGTAGATAGGAGTGCAAATTTACAATTCCTAGGCAATTGTATTCGAAGTAAGAGAAAGGAGCTGAGATTGGGGGTGTTAATCCGGAGACATTTCATTCTAAACGTGGTTATCCTCACGGAACTGAGGATCGCTTTGCAGGTGATCGGAAAAACTTCTCAAGGTTCTACACATGCCTTTCTGATCTGCCTTACTTTAGGAGCTGAATGAATCGTGGCTCTCCCCCCAGGCAGAGCACCGGAGTTTCTATTACTATAAAAGTAAGGGAAAGCAAGCTTTTTGTTCAAGGTAATTTGACAAAAGTGACTTTTGAGGTCATTTCCAGCAGCTTAGTTTTAGTATGGGTTAGACTACCACAGCTGAGTTCCGCCCCCCGAATTCTGTCTCCAAACCATTGATCTGAAAATTCCAATATTATGTTATTCAGCATCTTGAGTTAATTTATGATACATAATTTTACTCAAGACACATTCTCTGTTTCTGCTTCATGGCGAATTGCTTCAAATTTTGGAATTTGTACTTAAATCTTTCAGCAGTTACATTAGAATAGATAAGGATAATACAAACGTTTTTCTACATGAAACACGATCAAAACACCTTTCTTAGGTCCTAAGAACTTTCACTGAGTTCTTGAGCTGACAAATGTGCTCAGTAGTAAGCACGTGTGCATTGCTACTGATTTGAGTTCAAACTGGTCTTAAATGTCATCAAATTATGCCCTGAAACTAATGGTGGTCTTTTAATTGTGGTTAACCAGAAGTGACTTCAGAGATATCAAAGTGTGATATGCATTTAAGTAACCCAAATCATGACAATAATGATCTCCACAAGCACCTTGGAGGGTTCTACCCGAAATTTACAACAAATGCTGGAAAGTTTGTATCTAAATTCTGCTGTGGTCCTGCCCATCGCCCTTAAGCATTTTTTAAATTGAGAAATTTTGCTCTGTTGAATGAAATTGTGGGAATACAACTTATAAGGTGCCATCCATTCATTTGCAGAAGGGTTAAATTTCACTTTCTTTATAAAAACTGGGGAGATCCATGCCTAGAAAGGTGGGTAAAAGTGCATTTAGAACACTTAGGAACATGTTACAAATGGGTGTTTCAGGAGTGGGTAACTTAAAATTAAGCTTTGTCACAGAAACGAGAAAAAGAAATAAAACCACAATCTGTGTTTGGCTGACCAGCAGACTGGGGATATGAAGGGAATCCAAGCAAAGGTAGAGGCTGAGAAGTATGAAACTCGAGAAGGAAATGAGCTAAATATCAGTGTTTCTGAACAGCATGGAGGTCCCTATCTTCCCTAAGTCAGAACTTTAAAAGTTCTGAATTTTAGTCATCTTTTATGCTTTTTGCTTGATATGAGAATTATCTTCAAAGCAGTTATCTAAAGTTTCCTGTCCACATAAAAAACCCCCAACAACTTAAAAGGAATACTAAATACAACTGAAAGCAGTATAAATCTACTCAATGCTGAGTAAAAAAATTGTCCTTTTATCTATAAGTAGATAATTGATTTTGACACAGTCACTTCATTGAGTGGTGGGAAGAGGAGCTCCAGAAGCATAGATAGGAGAGAGGATAAAAAGAAAACCCTAGTTTTACCTCCAGGAATTATATTTAATTTGGATGGTCTTTTAAAATGTATTTATGTGAGACAGGATTTCTATTCAGCTAATAATAATTATAATCCAAGAAACATGCTGTTATAAATTCCTGGGATATATGTTCTTAAGGTGTCTTCTTCCATCCTCTGAAAATGGATTGAACCAATAATAAATGGGGATTCTGGGCCCATAAATAGAAACACTCAGCTTCCAATCTGTTTCTGGGGGAACTTGCTCAGTTTCAAGGAGTGATCTGATCCAGGTACTATGTACAGTGACCTGGATCTCCTTCCAGTGACACTGGAGCTCATTACAGGCAGCAGGATTAATTTGTATGAGAAAGAGCTGATGATCAAGAAGAGATGAAGAGTTAGACTTGTTCTCATGGTAGCCTCAGTCTCATCTGGTCTGATTGTTACAATTTAGGATGTACATGCTAGTGTAAAATAAAAACATATTCCAGTTTCTAGTCACTGCCTACAGTTGGTATTGTCTGATGAAATACTGAATTGTTTTTTAAGTGATACTCTTGCTGCTATGATACTCCCACTCCTATTAGGCTTTTAAACAAAATTCATCCCATTTGCTGTCTTCTAAGGGAGACAAAATTTTGTACAACTAGAAATATCAGGAATGAATCCTATAGTGGTGAATGTTTTCTGTAGAGTGGACACACCATGGAAGAATAAGGTCACACTGAAAAAACAAAACAAAACAAAAAGAACAAAAGACACAAAAATTAATTTTTAAAGAAAACAAATAAATTCTCCTTGTGTATTGGATTAAATTAAATTAAATGTATCACCAATGGAGTTAGACTAAAGTAAAAAGCTTGTAAAAAGAGAAAATAAAATATTTTAAAGCAAGAATAACATTTACATGCAAATAAAGCATAAGATCCTTTGTGATATATGCAACTTATTTGTGATGTGTTTTTCTGAAATATAATCTATTTTGTGTGAACCTGTCCTTTTTCTTGGAAAATTATTTTCAGCAATAAAGAACAGAGGTGGAAAGTAGTGCTAACATTAGTCAGCTGTGACTCTCATTAATTTAAATAATGCTGCTCTCAAAACTCATCCAACAGCAACAGCTCAGTTCAACAATTTTCTTTTCAGTCCATTTCATTGCTCTCAGCCTTTTACCCAGTTTCCTCATCACCTCATAATGTCCAAGGAGTTGTGCTGCTCATTTTCCTGGTAGCACTGTTGGAAGGCTGTTGCTGGAGTCCATACCCTGTTCACAGAATCTGAAAGAAATTGGACTGAATGTGGTAAAAGAGGTTAATTATCTCTGCTACCAAACCCCTTATATGCATGTGAGCCTGATGATATGGGATAGTGGAGGTCTTTGGGAAATCCCAAACTCCTCCAATTTGTGTCCAGCATCACTCTGCAGGAGACAATCACCTCAATATGTGTGTGTGTGTGTATATATATATATATATATATATATATACAGACATATATATACACATATATAATTAAATGTTAAATTTTTATATATGTCTTGATCCTTAAGATTATGAAGGAAGTTTTGCAGCTTCTGAGAAAGTGCTTTAAATGAAAGTGTATATTTGATATATATGTGCTTCTTAAGTTTTTGTGAAAGGTCATTCTTTTATCTTATGAAATATGCTTTGAGAATATACATCTATGAGACAACCAAATGAAAACAAATACTTGCAATGTCCTATTTGTAGTAAAAGGTGGGTAAAGAATAATTCAAGTTACAGGTAAATGAATTTCATCTTTACTTGACCTTTGTAAAGAAATAGAATAATAAACACAGGTCTCGCTCCATGGTTATTTCATTGTTTTTAATCTCCTAGTGCTGTTCATACACACAGGTATGGTGCTTACAGATGCATTATCATTTCCAAATAACTGCTTCAGGCAAACCCTTGATGGAGTGCTGCCATCTCTTGGTTATGCAAATTATATGTTGCAAGATATTGGGCACTTTTCTGAGATGGAAATGCCCTCCCTGAATAGCTTTGTTATGTGAAGGGTGTTGCTCAGCTCTAATATTCAACACATTTACAAACATTTTCCATTTAATGTGTCCAGCAAGGTTACAAGAGATTTTTGAGAGGCTTTGAGTTTGTCCTTCCTATTGAAGATGGGGAGGTTGGCTGCTGTTCTGAAAGTTTATCTTTAAATAATAATAAAAAAAAAAGGCATTACAATGCTGTTCAGGCACCTAAGCACATGGACCCCTGTTATGTAGCTGGTGATGTCGAGGAGAGACCATTCACAATGCTTATTGTTGCTTCTGTAATTAATAGATAGTAATTACAATTAATATGTAGTAATGACTGTCCTTAGTGAAGAGTCAATTATCCATGACCCTACGATAAAACACAAAATAGAATAGCACAGGCAGGTGATGGGACCAGACCCCTTGGAAGTGTGGGCACAGGATGGTACCAGAGGCCACAGGGTCATCAGGTGAAAGAAACTTAACAGCCACCTGAAATGTTAAAGTACCTTTTCTATAATGCTGAAATAAGTGGATTTAATCAGAACCTCAGGCACATTTGTCCCCATGGAGCTAGGGCGACTCGACTCAACCCACTCATGGGTATTCCACGTGCAGTTGCTCACCCAGGGACACCCATTGCCCACTCCAAGTCCTTAAAAAGCCACCACACCCTTCCTCAGAGTCCATTTGCCATGGCAGTTCCCTTGGCAGAGCAGGATGACAGCTCTGTGCTGATTAAATGGCACACACTGAGCTTTAGCAGCCCGAATCCAAAGGAGGGAAGCTGTGCATCCCCTTTGTATGCCAGCTCCTACATCATATTATGCATTCTCCTCCTGGTTATTATCTTCTATAATGCAACTTGAAATTGGTTATTTATCCATGCATAAACATGTAGAAAATTCCACTTACTGGCAGCACTATTTATTCAGTTGGTGATAGGCATCTTTAAATACTCAAGTTAGATACTTCCTCGTCTGTACAGGCTCATAACATGCCACAGATATGTTGGATAGATTTTGGTTAGTCCTTTGATAATTTACAGATACTCTGCTTGGTCATTAATTTTCTGCCTGCTAAGCAGTCACTCCACTGTTTCAGTTGGATTCAGACATCATAATTAGGGCTCATGTCTTTCAGGCCTCCACAGGCTTTCAGTGATAGCTTAAAAAAATGTTCCTGTCTCAGCTCCACCTACTACAACTTTTCTGGTGTCATACCCAAGACTTTCAGTGTTGACCTCTTTTGGAACAGTTCTAGATCTGAAAAGGTGTGAAATGTCAATTTGATTTAAGTGGTGTTGAGTAAATAGGCAGCATTTACAGGAATACTTACAAGTTAGAGACGTGACTGTCACTCTGTTTTAAAATAAATGGTTGAAAATATACCTCCAACACTGCTCAGGGAATATGGTGTCTCTAATTAGCAGAGTAAGGAAATGACACATCTGCTGTGTCCTAGGGACATGACGCACGCATGGGCCTGAGTAGGAAAGAAAGGAAAATACCTTCTTAATTAAGCTTTAGTTTACTTTTCCTAGTTCATCTTTCTTTGCTCAGTTGTTTATAGTAGGTGACAGCAACAGTGGGAGATGAAATAATTAAATGAGATTTTTTAAATCCTCGTTCTCTGTGTGAAAAGTGGCTGCAGTCTATGAGACACCCTGATGGTTTGCATACTCTACTGCTCTTTCAATATTCTCAAGTCTCCCATGTTCCTTCTTCAGCAGAAGCACGAGGTAAATAGTCTTGTTAATTGGTTGATTCGGTTTCTAGTAACATCATCCTTACCAAATTCCTTGTTAAGTGAGTGGGAAAGAAATAAAGACTGCAAAACTCTTTCAATTTTCTTTGTCTGGGTGAGGATCAAATATTCATGGAGAAAATGAAACACTTTCATGAGACTTAAAATTCAGAGTAAGTGGTTTTGAAACTACTGCCTAAGGACACGTTTTATAAAGCTTGGAAAAAATGGTCTGTCTGTTCTTACCAGCTATAATCTGTATGTGAGAGGTGTAGTGGGGTTACATTGAAAATCCTTTTCCCTCCCTTTCCACTTCACTAATAGTGCAGCAGTTTAAAGAATGTGAAGGAATAAAGAATGTGAAGGCCTTCCAAATTCACACTTTTTATTAGAAAGGTCAGGAAACCATTTCTCCAGTGCTGGTCATGTGTATATTTGCATGTCCAGCATGGACACCACATTTCAGCAGTGATGTCAGGAAAACGAGGTGTTACCTCCCTCCCCTACCAGGACAGCCTGAAATTGCTGTTTAACTTTGGAATGCCTACATTTCAGATTTCCTTCCAAAGTGAAAATCTCCTGCTGCATTGCCAGCAGCGATGGACAATGTCACTCTTCACTGTATATTTCAGAATCTTAGATGGATTTTTTTTTAGGACACAGTTTAGGTCAGAGAAGCATTTTGGAGGTAGAATAGCTATGTCTGCATTATGTGAGAATTCTGAGGCACCAACAATACTAGAACAGAAATGAGATTCCCTTCTGCGAGTAAAAATAGATAAGCTGGTGTGGCTGAACTAGAAATGCTGCTGGAAATCAGGGGGAAAAAAGTGTTTCATGGTCTTATTTAATATCCACTGATATTCACGTGTTGGATGTCAATTCTGATGGATATTTTCCATGGCCCATAGGACAACAATACAACCACCTGCCATGCTGATTACATGACCTCTCAGGGGAGTGTTTCTGCTCACTTACACCCTACCAAGTGAGCTGTAGTTTTCATTCCCACTCTGCTATCTTCATTGCAATTAATGCATTTGTGAACAACATAATTATTTCTTCTCATACTTTCCACTTTTGTATGAGGAGTGTTCTTGTGCTTTGTGGACCCACATAGGGACACCCCATGCAGTTTGGGAGATGCCTTACTTTAAAAATATATTGACTGGTTTAATCAGGGGTGGTAATAAGTTATTCTTGCCTTCACTTCCTCAAAAAAGAAAATAAAATCTTTGCTTTTGATTCTTCCTCTTGTCTTTGTCAGTCACAGGCAATCAGAGGGTGCCCCATGTGAGCAGTTAACTCAAAACTCTAAGGTTTGCAGGACAGAAGTACCTCCCTGGATGTGACAGCAGCGATGGGAACGTTCAGAGTGTTGGTGATGAGGAAGGAAATGCTTCCTTCTCCAGCACCCCAAGCTTGGAGGCTGGAGGTGAGAGAGTGAATGAGCCAACTCAGCTTGCAGAAAGCAGCCCATCAGTGGCAGAGATGGCAGTTTACTGGGAAATGGCCTTTTCATTTTCTGTGTTTGTGCTAGTAAAGGACCCTGTCAGCACACATTCACACACAGAGCTCTAAGTGCAACTGTCTTTGATCGATTACACTGCAAGGAGGCTGCTTGTAATTCTTTGTTTGTTCCAGTTTATATACTAGACTGTCTCTTGGTCACTTTATTATTCTGATCCTTGGGTGAATATTTAATACATAATCACTTATTTTTAGAAATTACTTTATTTCCAGGCTCCTCTGTTAAAGCTAATTAATATTTACACTTTATTCAAATAAGGGACGATTTTTTCTTCTACATATTTGACCTTGTATAAGACAACAATCCTTTCTGTGCTATAAAACTGAGATGTTTTCAAACACCCCTTTCTTCACTGATCTAGATGCTGCTAGCAGGCTTTACAAGCTTTTGTTTTATTTCCCACTCCTCTTAGATGCTCCTACACAAATGTATCTCAAACAATTGGCTATGAACTATCTATATGATTCTGATCCATATGTTGGTGAAATTATATCAACAATATTTACTGCACTGAAAAGCTTTGAAAGCATCCAGCAGAACACCAGCTTGCCTGGTAATAACTTTGAAACAGAAATAGGTTACATTTTTTATAGCTTAAGAAAAAAAAAAGGTTAATATTGATTTGAAAAATTCATACACAGCCTTTTTTTTTTCTTTAGCATACTCAATAAAAGAAAGGAAACACAGGTATGGGTCAGTTTTAAGAAAATGTGCAAATAATGGGAATAATACTGGCCAGTCACATTGTTCTGGCAGGTAGAAATATCTAAACCTCAGCATTGTTTGGTTATGTGGTTTTGTGTTGCAGAGATTATTATGTTACAAGTTGCAAATATTCAATGACTCAATCAATTTACGAAACTGTCCTAGAGAAACAAACTCTAGCATAAAATTCAAGCAGAGACAGTTCCATTTCTGCCATGGGTGAGCAACACTGTCAGGGTCAAAAGTGAATTGGCAGTCAGTCTGGTTTTACCTTGCATTTAAGAAAAGAACAGTTTTATTTGCCAGGGTGTGTGTGTGCTGTATTTCTATTGTCACTGCTCTTCCCAAGGTTGTTCTTGTGCTTCATCAGGAAATTGAGGCAAAGAAGTGCTTTCAGCTGCATTATTCTGTGGCAGTGAAACTGTTTAAGTGGTTCAATTTTTATGCACGTGAGTAAAGATTTCGTATCATTATGCATCTGTCCTCTTGATTCTTTGGTTATGGCTCACATTGCTTAAAACTTGAGATGACAGCATTGTTGGTGGGCATTTGGAAAGGAAGGCTGCTACCTCCTACCCTCTTCAGTGAGATACAGAAAGTTGTCTTTCTAACTTCCTCTGGAATGTCAGTACAATTTGCACAAAACAGTGGAAAACAAAAACCTGAGCTAAAGAGCAAAATAGAACACAAAGTCAATGAAGTTTATTAAAAAAAATCATAGAACTCTAAGTGCATACATGTTGTCTGTTTTCCTGAACTAGTGAAAGCATCTTTTATGACAAAACTTACTTCCAGGCATAGCACAGAACCTTGCCCAAGAGAAAACAGGAAAAAATGTGTTTAGAGTTCCTAAAGCAGACAATTTCTGTCAGACTGACTGATAAGCAGAGCAATCATTTGATGAACAGAGAAACCTGCCTTGGCATGATACTGGTGTGTTTTTCTTAATGTAACTTGCACCATGGGGTGTAGAATGCACACCAAAATACCCACCAAACACACACCATTATAACAATTTTATTTTTTATAAAATACACACAAAAATATTCACACCATGAAGTTCTACATAAGGGCTGCAGCAGCCTCCTTTTTTAGAAAAGGACACTCTTACACTGTGCATGAACAACAGTTCAGGCAGAATGAGTACACAAGTCCTAATGCAGCTTGACACCCACTTGAAATTTTAAAGCTCCTTCTCTATGATGCAAAAATTAATGAGGATTTAATCAGAAACCTCAGAGAAAATGGGACACATCTGTAAAGCTACAAACGAGAGTTATTCACTAGCATGTTACTGAGAAGAAAATCTGCTGGATACTTTGTAGGTATAAGGGTTTTTTTCTTTATTTGTGAACAATTAATCAGGTAAATCTGTTCACCCCTGAAGGCAGAAGTCTTCTGAAGAGCAATGAAAATGTCCTCACATGAGCATGCAGTTAACAAGAAATTGTGTTTTACATTTAAATATGATTTAACTATAAAACAAGTCCCTTTGTCTAGTCAAACAGAGACAATAGCAAAATGACTCTTAGACCTTTAAATGAAGAGTGACTAGCACCCAGTCAGGAGGATTTTCTCTCTTTGCCAACACTAATGATATTGCTTTGACTATTTCAAATTATTAGGAAGCTAAATCATGGTTTATTATTAAAAAAATTTAAAGCTGAAATATTGTTAAGAAAAATCATTAATTTGGCTGCAGGTAGTTTGCTGCCAGTGGGTCTTGAAGGGTGCAGGTTGAGGACAGCCTCACCAGAGGGGTGTGTGCTCTGTGTGGTGGAACTGGAGCATTTCAGTTCTGCAACGCTAACAATGTAACTCACCTTTCCTGAGGTGAACAGACTGTACAGGGCTTTTAGATATAATTACTGCACAAAGTGAGAACTTCAAATAAAGATATAATCCCTGCTGATAAAGTGAATCATAACACTGTAAGCAAGTAGATGGCAAACCTAATTAGGCTGTTTCATAATGATCACTTCCTGTATTTGCTGTTGCTCTGTGGGTCACCCTTTGGGAGACAAAAGCAGCTGTGACCACCATGTGATCCAGAACCTCCTAAACCATGCTCAGCTCTGCTCTGTGACCCACTGCTGGTCCATGAAAGTGTGTCATTGTCAGGCACCAGGAGCACCAAATTAACACTTGATACTGTTAAAGCTGGCTCCCAAAAAAAGGCAGTGCACAGGGTCATCCAGCTGATGACTGCTTGCCACAACATCAATCCACAGCTTCTGTCTTGGTCCAGATGTGATGCCAGCTGATCACCCAAAGCTGCTTGCCTGTACTCCTTGTTCAGGGTGTGACAGCAGAGCCTGACAAAATGAGTACATACAGTTTAAAAAGGAAAATACGGGATTGCAGTGCTCATTTGGAAACAGAGGGAACGGGAAGTCAGGAAAAATAGTCTCAGGATCCTGACCTGGCAAAACTGAGGTTGTGCCCATGCTCTTCCATGTTCCAGGGTGGAACTATGTCCCTGTACATGTCACACTGCATACCCCACTCACAATAAGCACAATATAATGCAGATGTGGATTAAATATGCTGTTTGACAACTATTTTATTTTTTATAAACTGCTTCATTAACTTAATCAATTTTAGCAGGAAAGTTGAGTAAGAGGGTAAGTTAAACATCCAAACAGTCCCTATTCTTACTATGATTTTTAAAAGGATTTTCTTTTACACATTTTTAATCAGCTGTAATATATTATGATGTATTACTCTTTCTATGGATCACTGGTGGATAATCTTGTAATACTGCTGATTTACATCACTGCAAGCCATGTTTGTGTGACAATGTAAGGCAGAAGTCATTCAACTCACTTTCAGCTGGTGGAATTAAGAAAATTCATGCATATCCCTACTGTTCAGACCTTGAGAACTATTAATTGCCTTAAGATTAAGCTTAGGAACAGAGCAGAACACTTAATCTTCTAACAGGTCTAAATCTTATTTACCATTCAGCTACAAGCTCTTTATTTAAAAAAAATCTTCAGCAAGAGAGGGTTTTAATTGTAGAGATTTAACCCTTAACCAGATTCGTGGTTAGATTAAATCTGATCTAATCAGCTAATTGTTAAAGAGCTGATGATGTGTGTCAAATCCCTGTGGTCAGTTGCTTATGGTAGTGCTTGTACCATTTGCACCCAGGTTTGTGGTGCTGTGTAAGGGTGATCTGTACATGAATCTCCTTTATGTGAGTGCCATATTCCCATTCACATTGTGTCTGTGAGATGCTTTTTGACCCTAGCAGAAGGGCACCCTTTAACATAACTGTGCAGGGAACCCTTTCTCTCATACTTAGCATACACATGGTATAATTGAATAAAGTGCTTCCTCATAGCATTAGTGTCCATTGCAAACTGACTGATCCCTCCTGTTTGGATATCAAGGGTATTTTTCCTTTTTAACACTGATGTTAGGAAGACCTGGCTTGGCATTTGACAGTTTTCTGTGATGAAATATAAGATAGCCAAGGTGGAGCTATCAGTGATTTGGGATCATAGGAGTTGAAACAAGCTCAAATGCATTCTTATAAAACATCTCTGCACCAAGATCTGTAGAGTACATGTGGCATTAAGTCCTCTCCTGCAGAACACCAGCCTTTTGCAGTTTGCTAAATAGTCATGTAACACTTTGCATCTCCTCGGGCTGCTGTCCTCTTACAGATGGAGGTGTTCTTCCATGTAATTGTGTTGGAAAATAACCCTAAAATTCTGAGTTTGAAATAAAGTAAGAGCTTTACCAAACACAGGAAGCAAGAGAAGTTGGCCTCACGCCTATTGGCAGATCACTGACTTTCAGTGCTGACTACCTCTGTTCCCTGTCAGTGGCCAGAGCTGTGACACTGGTACTTTCCCCTCACTGCCAGTGTTTGAATTCACACACAATTTCAGTCATTGCTGCAAGGGAGCAATCCTTGGTTCCACATGACTCAACTCCATGCTTGTGATCTGAGCAGGTTAAACATGAACAGGAGCAAACCTGCAGCATCCCACTGGCCCCAGGTTTAGTCTTTCTGCACTGGAGCTGATTCAGCTTGTAGAATACACAGTGACAAGTTACTGAATGTCCCCTGGTTTTGAGAGGCATTTAAAATCAAATGGGAGCAGGTGAGACCACTGCACTCTGAAAACAGCACTTCTTTTTCTTCTTTGAACACTGATAATAGCAATTGACTTGAGGGCGATAGTAACCATCTCCTCTAAAAATAAATGTGAAGCATTTTCCATTTATCTTGCTGTAATAACTAAAGGAAGAAGTTTTTTCAGAGTGTCTAGAAACCAAATGCAATTATTGCTTCCTTCCTAATACTGACCCAGCAGCCTACAATTGGTCCCTGAGGACTCACAGGCAGGTTGAAAGCATCAGCTGAACACACCATCCCCACAGGCGGCTCACGGGGACATGGAGCATCAGGAGGATGCTGTCCCCATGGACACAGGTCACGGGGACATGGAGGACCAGGAGGATCGCATCCCCATGGACACGGCTCACAGGGACACGGAGCACCAACCACTGGAAGGAATGACACGTGTTTGGGGCAGCTCGCTACCGTTTAGATTTTTATTTCAAAAATCTGCTGATAAGAGATGACGGAGTACGTGTTCTCCTGTCTCCGGTTCCCCCCTCCAGAGCGGGAGGTTACAGCCAGAAAGCGGGGAGGGAGCTCAGGCACGAGGCTTTGGGAGCATGTCCAGCTCACAGGCAGCTCTCCTGAGGCTTTGGGATCCCTGAGCTGCCCCCGAGCAGCCCCTCCGGCCGCTTTGGTCTGGGCAGGAGCGGGGGAAGCGAGGCCGGGGAGCGGCTCCGGCAGAGCAGGGAGCGGGCGCGGCGCTCCGGCCGCCGCCGGAGGGCAGCCTGGTGTATCCAAACCCCAAACCTCCTTGGTTCAAAAACCAGCCCAGGCTTCGGAGATGAACGGAAAATGCTTCCATGAGAACACTTGTTCCAAACCCTTAAGTCCGCCCGTGGTTTTGCAGACAGCGCGGCCAGCACGGGGACATTAACAGGTGCCCGTGCAGTCAGCGAGCGGCTCGCAGGTATCCAGGGAAAATGCAAATCTTTACTCCTTCCATTTTCCCCAGAGGAGCATAGAATTGCGGCTGAGAGGGAAGCTAATATCTTTACAAACAATTTGACGGGTGAAGGTGTGGGTATTAACATCTTTGAAATGGGTCTTAGTGTCTCTACTGACTTTGGGCAGCAGGTTGTTACAGAGTCCAGGCAGCCTGGCTCCTGAATCAGATACGGGTCTGCACAAGCCTGAACTTCGGAACGGCGGGGTAAAACAGTAGGTTCAAGGGGGGATATGTAGAAAGCGGCTCAGGAAGGCTGTACCTTCCTAGTACCTCAGCCAACTGGGAAAGGAAAGGGGCAACATGCGGCCAGGGGTTTGGGGTAAAAAGTCGGCTGTGCCCTCTGAAAGCCTGAGAGAGAAAAGCCCGCGGCTGTGTGTGCCAGTGGACTCTGCCTTCATTCGAATAAAGTTGCAGGAATCCTCTGTCTCCTTTTTTGGATCTAAACCTCTGGCGTTTGTGGATGTTCCTGACAAGGGCAGGGCTTTGTTACTGTGCTGTCTGCAGGAACAGAATCTGCATCCCCCAGGTGTGCACAAGTGAGGACCGGAGCGCTGTCACTCAAAGGCTGTGACAGAAAATCAGGTGCAATGCTAAAGCTGAAAGGAAAAGAGTGAAAGAAAAACTCACCACTCTCTAGTGTTTGGCATTACATGTTTGGCTGTAATGGCAGATACATTAACCCTAAATTACATGGAAATGTCAAAGCAAATACCCCATGAAAGCATCTAAAAGCATGTTTATTCCCTGACACTCTATTGCCTTTGAACTGTTATCCTATGCTTGTGTAGCTATAATTTATAGATGTAAGAGAGAATTTCACAAAACAGGCAGAGGAAGGTAAAAAGACATTTCAGAGGAGCAAATATCTATTTTAAGAAAAAATTACTACCTTGCAGTAGGGAAAGCTTTTATTTAGATTTTGGTGTTTGAAGCATTTCTTGGTCTGATGACCACCAGAGGGGAAAAAAAAAAAAAAAAGGCAGGAAAAAAAAAAAGGCAAAAAAAGCGCATTTTTTTGAGTCTCAGGCTTTGCAATCAGCCAATGGTGCCACCTCCATGTGTGGGTTTCAGAATTCCTCTGGTCTGGAGGATGCTGGTGCAGGTCAGAGATGGCACAGGTGCCACTTCTGCAGCTCATGCTGTACCACAGAGTTGGGAGAGGAGAGAAATCTTTTTGTACTGCATGAAAACAGCAGCTGATCAAATCATCCACCTGTGAATTACTTTAGGAGAAAATTAATCATGTGATGACTCCATTGAAAACAGCAAAGGAAGTTGGCTTCATTGCCATTCAGGGAGGTGTCAAAGGATGACCTATGAAAATGCTTTATGACACTCCTTATGTGTTTTTGTCTGATCCTTACTGTGTCAAGTAAGACTTTGTAGAGAATTCAGCTTTATAAAGTAGCTACCAAGTGTGCGTGCTTTCATGGTGTCTGTAATTGGAAGACTAAAATAAAAACCTGTAATGTATTCAAGGATACAATATTCAACAGGGATAGAACAGCCTATCCCTTAATATCTTTTGTGCAAGTTTAGATCTGGATTAGGCTTAGGAGCAGAGCAGTGAGATTTGAGGATGAACATAAAGGCTGTGGGTTAACATGGATGAAATTTAATTCTAACATGGTCTAATCACAAGACTTTGGCCATAAATGTTACAAGCCTCGTGAGGCCCAGGGTGTGCAGAAGAAAGATATGCTTCTATTTATAGTGGAAAATTTCCTCTCCTATTTGGGATCCAACCTAGAATTTATATCCCAGCTCTCAATTTGCATGCAAAATCCCTTAAATTTCATTGATATGGTTTCCTAAGTTATTCTATAATTCAACAGTAGCCATCTAGACTATAACACATCATACATTTTCTATGACATCTAAAAAACTATATTTCCCAGTAGTTTAAATTATTTTCTGTTCCAAGCACAGGTAAAAGATTTTTTCCCATTTTCTGTCACTAGATTCTATACAAAGCCTTGTTAACTAGATGGAGTATGTAAGTGAAGTTTGCTTCTTGTTCTGCATGTCTTTTTGTGGTTGCAGGTGTTCTGTGCAGTTTAAGTAATAAGACTTAGTCATAAAATGTTCAGTGAACAAGATGAATTAAAAAAATTTCACCATCAAAATAGTTCAGTGTCACCACCAGATGAACTTCCCATGCTCACAGCTGCAGGGACTCAGCAAAGAAACTACACTCATCTTCTACAAGCCAACCCAAAAGCCAGAATGAAAGGCAGGAGTAGGTCTGGAAACTCCTGGATGACAAAATGTCATGTCACAAACACCTTTGCAATGCATTTTAGAACTGAAAGGCTGGACATGGCTAAGCAGCATCAAAAGCTACAGTCTCAAGCTGGGATTCTCCTAAGTGATCCCTTGTAGCCACAGTAGTTCCTAGCTGCAGCCATAGAAGTCAAGGTGATGCTTGGAGCTGAACTTGTAGAAGCAAAGTCCAAGTACCAGATGAAAATATTCACTCTAATCATAGACTCTGGATGTAATACAAAATTGTATTATTCATCTTGGATAAAGGCAAAGCTATATAAACTGCAGGTCTTTTGATTAACAGAACAAGAGGTTCTCTCTGACAGACAGCAGGGCAAGGATCTTTCCTTGTTGTCTGTTCCCTCTCTGATGGTGGTTTTGGCTAATTCTCATTGAGTTTATCCTACTTTGAACATTTTTTTCCACTTTTTATTTTCTGTAGAAGGGGTAGAGATTTACCAGATATTTGATTGCTGAATTTAGCTGGAATATACAGACAGCTCTAGCTTAGGAGTCTTCCTTTTCATTTGGAAAAAGCCATACTCTGGACAGGGAGTTCCTACATGTACATTATGGGACTATGGCACACCACAAAGCCTGGGAGCTGCTGGGGTGTCCCACCCTTAGTGCTGCCCCTGTGTGACACTTTTCCCTGCTGTCTCCCATATTTCTATTCTATTGCTGGTGCTGTATCCAAAAGGCCACAGAAGCAAATCCACAGGGACCCCCATCATGCTCCCTCTTGCTGGACTGGAGAGGGTCAGAGTCTGCACATGTGTTGGGATTTGGAAAGCCAGGAGGAAGACACAGGCTGTGCTCCTTCCCAGCCTCTTCAGGTGAGAATCTGGCAGCTGTACTCAGGAAAGGGAATTTACAGCAGGATGAATAAATAAAATGTGAAGATCTGCCACACAGTCAGCATTTGTGGGATTTTGTCTCCTGAGTGTCTCTCTGATCCTTTGGACTGGGATATTTCCTTTGTAGCCATCAAACAGGCTTGGGTTGGGATGAAGAGAGAAATCAAGCAGCCTCTGCTTTTGCTTGCATGCAGTGCTGGGGTTGGCTTAATACACTCCTTTGCTTAGGAAGAGAGACTTACTGCTAAGTTTAAATTCAGAAAACATACCTACCTGTAAATCCCTTCTTCTCCCAGTGGAGCTGAAAAAACAGCAAAAGACCAACTGAAGTAAAGTTTAATTTGACAAAAATAGGGGAAATAGCTATTATTTATTCATTAGCTTAAGCAGTGAATAACAGCACAGCACTAAAAGTGTGAATGACAGGAATAACACAGTGATTCCCAGATAGAGCCACAAAACCTCAATGTAGGCAGGAAGACTAGTTTGATGTGACACTGATCTAGACAGGTAATTCCAAACAGTTGGTGTGTATTATCTTAAATGCCATTAAAGTAATCAGTTGTGAAGGTACTACAGACTGAAATTTTCAGATATCCCTGGATGACTTGAATATAATGCTATGGATCTGAAGTGAAATCTTCCTTTAATGGATTTAAATCCATTGCATGATATTTGAAGACTTGAAAAAGAATAATTTTCAGGATTTTGACAGATATAATGTGAGTTCTTTTAGGCTTAGAGGTAAGTATTAATAATACAGTTGAATGAATGATGTCCTTTTACTTTTCTGTGATTTATATATAAAAGAGAAATTTTACAATAAGTTTGTGTTTTCAGCCTGTATCTTCGATTTTCTAAGTAAAAAACATAAGCGTTATTCCAAAGACCTTTTCTGTTTTTTTTTTTTTTTAAATGTCACCTATGTAACTATTTGACTGTAAATACAGGTTCTTAATGTCTAAAGAAGAAACCTGAAGAGAGAGATTAACTGAAAAAAAGTTCTTTTTAAAAAGTGTGGGTTAGTTTAGAATGTGAGTTGTTTCAAATGTATCAGTTGAACTGATTCAATAAGAGTGATTTTTGGATGCCTTGGGTTTCACAACATTACAAAGTGTATCCTTCTCCCCATGCTTTGTCATGCACTGCAGAATTGGTGAGACATATCCTCACTGCAAGTCCTCTGTACAGGTGTGTTTCTAGATCTGCACATTATCCCCTTCATTAAAAATATTAGTTTTGATATTAAAAAAATGCTCTTTTCCTTATCCTCACAGCCCTAAGGAGGCAAGACTTCATTGACAAGCTTTATTAAATCCAGACTCTTCCTATTTTTAGAATGGTACAACTGAAGAGATACATTCCTTTGTGCATTATTTTGAGATTCACTAATTCCTTCACTCTGGAAATACTGGTATTAATGTACAGCAAACATCCATGCACATTGCACAGTGGTTTTACAATGGGGAGAGAGACACACATATGAAGTAGAAAACAGGCACACTAGGAATTACCTCCTGGGATTTCTTGAGAAAAAAGGCCTTGATAACCAACAGAGGGTGTTTCAGCCTGTTAATGAGCAGATGTAGCTGGCAATCTTTCCTTCCTTGCTCTTTAAATAAATCATTATATGAGTAAAGCCTAATTTCTGATGTGCCTTTGGTGAGTTGGTTGTGAAACATGCAGAAAAGAAAGCAATCCATGCTACACCATTCATTATGCTTCTTTAATGGTTATTTATGTGTATGTCAGAAATGTGTGGTGCTGCTGAGAACGGAATACATGAACAGCTGTAAAGGCAAAAGAGTATTTTGGAAGTTGTGCTGTTCGTTCCTGCTCATTACCCTCAGGTATAGATATTGTCTGGGTGCCCATTTTGAGGACTTGATATAAAAAATTGCAAGTGACAATTTTTTTTGGCAATGCCTTGATATTATTTTCTTCATCTGAATTTAAAGAAGGTTCTCGATTTTGTCACATGTACTTGCCTGAAGTATTGGTATTTCCCCTCATGACGAATCAAAGATTTTATATAATTATTTAAGTTCAAATTGTGCTGTGTTTTGTTTAATCTCCTTTTATATCTGGGGAGCTCAGGAGATCAAGCATTGTGAAAACATTTATTTCGTCCACAATGCTTCATATGAAAGCAGCTCAAGGACTTTCAAGAAGAACAAAAAATCACAATGGACCATTTTTTTGATGAAGTGATTCTTCGAAAATTAAAATACTTAGATGTAGGAATTTACTATTTTGCATTCGTGTTTAATTATTCAGCCACATTGATATAATTTTAAAAATATGGTGCAGAAAGCTTTTGAGATTTCACTAGTGAAGCAATTAACCTGACATGCACTGAGCAAGCTTGGAACTTAGCAGGAATGCCAGCCCAGAAATGTAGAAAACAGATACAGGATTCTTGAAGGGGAGAGCCACGGTTTTTCAAGTACTTAAGCAATTATGTGCAAAAATATGTTGCTCAATTATCCTTGTGCCTGGTGACAGACATTTAAATTCTCAGTGGTTTTTTCATTCAAAAGATAAAACTTTTGGAGTTCCAATTTTGGAGTAAAGATTTGCCTTTTATGATTTTTTTTTTCCTCAAGAAATGCTGCTTGTAAGATTGTGTTGCAGAGGGCTATCAGTACCATTTACAATTGCATTAATTCATTTGTGACCAAAACAAATTAATAAATGTAGCATACGTGGATGGTCATTAGAAAGAAGTATTCCCTGACACAAAAAAGGAAGTAGTGAGATGAATTGCTTATACTTGAGCAAGATCCAAGACAGTTTTACGGAAATTGAGAAGATCTCAGAAGATATTAATCAGAAAAATATCAATATTGCATAAACACCAAAAAAGCAGCATATTCTCTAAAATACACAATATTTTATATACACAAGCAATACTTAAGTTTTATTCCTAAATTCCAGTCAGGCTGAGCTTCAAAAAATGGGATAGGCCAGAAATATTAAATATTATGAAAAAAAATTAAGCATCCTACTAGTTTTGGCTTCTTTTCCCTAAAGTGTGCATGGGAGAAAACCAAGAGACCTGTGGCTTAGGAATGCTGTTTCCAGAAGAACTTTAAGCATGTAAGTGTTAAGAAATCAGTGTCACATACTGTGAAAGCCAGCTCAGTAGAGCTTGAAAAAGTCAACTCCTGAACTGTGCCATGAAATGTCCTTAGTGCCATCAATAAAGAGAGTTTGGGTTATCTGCACATGGACAGGAGAGAGGACAAAGTGGTAAAGTTGTATTTCATATCCTCTCTAGGCAACTGTGATAAAGTCAAGTCATATTTGTAGCTTCAAGCAAGAGGAACAGGACTTTGATAATTCTGAATCATAGATAATTCAGAGTTTTGGACTTTTATTTATATAAGTGTTAAGGTGTAAAATTCATGTGGTTTTGTACTGATGGAAGAAATGTACCACATACAGCAAACACACAAGCTTAAATAGGTAAATTACTGCATTCCACCACTGCTATTGCAATCACAGGATCTTACACCTACATTTTGCTTTCCAGCAGTGAAGAAATGTCCAAATATGAATAAACCTCCTTCTATGCAAGGGCATTACTCTCATACTGTGCTCCTTTCCAAACTGATATAGATTGGTATATGAAATGCACAGGCATGTTCAGTGAGAGAGTGACAGAAAATTTCCCGATATTTTTGAATCTGAAATAGATGAATTCTCTGTCACTCTGTTTTTCTGGACAAAATATTCTGACATCAAGGCTGGATAGCACAGCATCACAAATGCCATTATCATGTTGATTGAGGTAAAGGGCGGAAGTGTTGGTCGTGGCAATGCAGAAGAGAAGAGAAATTTCTTACAGCCAAACTAAAGCTTAAATCAAATTAAATAAAAATCCCTGTACTATCCAGGGGGGAGGTACTCTCACAAAATCTGGGAACTGATAGTAAAGATCAGCATAGGGGAAAAAAATGTCATGGGAGAGAGAATAAATCAGCAGAAAAGAGAACATTTCCCTGGAAAAAAGTCCAAGTAGAGAAGAGGAGAAACATGAAAAGCAAATACACTCCTTTGTTTCAGACTGTCCTAGGTTACAATGTAAGATGTGCTCAAAGTATGTATTCTATCACCACCCTCAGGAGCTGTTGGGACCAGGTGGGGCAGTGTTTTCCCTTGCCCCCTCCCTCTGGGAGTTATCTCTGTTTAATTGGCAATCAAGGACCCATTGTATGACTCATAGAATGAGATCAGCCCATTGTGAGATGCTCCACCCAGGGGGAGGAGCCAAGCATTCCCAGCTGGATATAATCTGGGACAGCACAGAGGGCAGGGGCCTGCTGGACTCCTGGAGGACCAGAGCTACCAGACCATTTCTACAGGATCGCTGCTCCAACAAGAGCACTTCATCTGGACTGCCACCACCACCCTAACTAACAGGGTGTCAGGTTGTACAATTTTCATTTATTTTATTTCACTTTTATTCCTCCTATTAAATTGTATTTTCTGACTTGGAGTCTCTCACTGGTTTTACTTTCAAACCAGCACACAGATTTAGCAAAGCTGCAGTGTGGATTGCAGCTTGAAGTTAAAAAAACCCTCAACCTCAACTTGCTCAGGTCAGAAACCACCTGAGCACAACTTCAACCCTGTCTTGTCAATACATATCATTGGTTTTATCCGGACTGCTACAGCCTTTTGTTTTCTGGCCTTTCAGGACCCTTTATGGTCCATACCAAAGAGCTCCATTCTGTATTTTTCTTTCTCACATCCCAGTTGTCTCTGCTTTGCACTGGCTCTGACAGTTCCTTTAGCATCTGCTCATATCTACTGCCCTGCTCCGGATCTCCCTGTCATCAAGATTCTTCTTTTGTATGATCCTGGTCTCTACATTAACCTGTCTCTTTTCTTTGCTTTTTTTTTCCTCTTCTGTTATCACCTCTTTTCCATGAGATGAATTTGTAATGTCCTGTCCTGCTCTTAACACAGTCCTTGTGCTGGTCTTTATGTCACTTGCCTTCAGTCCATTGGTTTGCTTTGGAGACTCTTGACAAAGCACTTTACCTCTCTTTACTTCAAGTTTCACAGCTGTAATATGGTGATAATACTGTTGACTTCCTTTGTAAAATGTTTTCAAATCTGCTGGTGAAGCTCTGCATAACCAGTGAATATTATTTCTATTGAAATCAATAAGCACTAAGGTTGAGCAGTGGGTGTCTCTTTAATGTAAGATCCTGTTTGATCTTCCTCCGTCCAGCTGAGACAAAGAATGTGCGTGCTGTGTATCAAGTGCAGGCTGCAGCCTGAGCTCCAGCTCAAATTTATTTATAATACACAGTGTGTACATGATTTCAAGGTTATATCATTGGCTTGAAAACCCAGGATCCTTTCTTGAGGAGGGATTGTGAGCTGGATTTGTGGCTCCCTTTGTGCCACGGGTATGAGTACACAAGTGAGAGCGAGGGCAGGTGCATGAACATCCATCCTTGGTCTGATGGACACATGGAAGCACATTGTTAAATGCATGCTAAGCTTTCTACATGTGCTAACTCAGACATATGGTCATGGCTTTCCTTAACATTTTCTCAAAAGTCCGTTCTCTCTATGTTGAGAATAAGCAAGAGCAATTCTCCCCAGAAGGTAAAGTTCAAAGCTGCTATTTCTGAAAACAGAAGTTTAGAAAGAAAATGCCACATCAGTTTTGGCTCTGGCATCTTGTGAGCATTTCTAGGTGTCTTTTAACTTACTCTTTTGTGAAACAAACAATACAGGTAAGAAGAGAGCTGGCATACACATATCCTGCATTAAAATGCATGTTGTATTCAAATTATTTCAGTGAGATTTTTTGTTTTACATGAATTATGAGTTGTGAGCTTTTCTTAGTGGAAACATCTTAAACATTTACCTTGTGAAACCATTATTGCCAGCTTCCCATTAGTTTTATGTGTAGGAGAATAATATGATGTTTCATCAGATACTGAAATACAAGATATTCTTAAAAAGTATATGAAATATTGTGTGGAAACCCATGTTTCCATAAACAGTGGTTAAGTTTTTCTACACCTGTGAATGCTAAGTGTTACACATTATTCTCAGATAGGAATTGGTGTGGTTGCACAACCTCTCAAGGTAATTTTCAAACCCAGATTCCAAGTGTTTATGGTATGATCATGAACAATCAGTCATCTGTCAAGCAGTCATAGATCAATGGATGTAACAGTGTTATTTTTATCTTTGCTTCTTTGCTTGTTTGGGTTTGCTTTTCTTAAATTCATTTATTACTGACATTTTTGCAAGAAACCATTCTGCTCAAATCTTTTTGTGATCTTCGGGAGAACTGATCACCCACAATCTCAATGTCTCCCTTTATTTGTACCCACTTGTTCCCATGTTTTGAACAAGGCTGTTGGTAAGTGTGCTTCAGAGCTTAAGACTATGCTGAACATGCAAACCCCCACTACCCTGAGATGGACTCATTTCATTAGGTCTTGCTTAATTTCTTCTTCAGTGCTATTTTCTTTTTTCCTTCCACAATAACCTAATGTAGAAAACTCAAAAGATCTGCAGACACTAAGAAATGAAAAGGAGAGTGATTCATCTTGGCTGTGGACTGAACAATAGATTTCATCACTGTCACTGCTGAGCAGAGTTCCTTGTCTGCTCCTGACATGATAACAGTCAGCTGCACTACCAGCCTCCAGGAGGGAAACTGACTGCCAGCTCTGACTGTGGATAATTTTTTTTATAGCACCATAGAATAGAATCTAAAGCTGTGTCTATACTACCAAACAAAGAATTTAAAACTATTTGAATATTTGTCATTTCTATTTCCAGTGTAGACTTTATATAGAGATGAGAATATTTCTGGACATTCTTAATTAATCCATAGACTGTTTAAGAAAAGAAAAGCTTGGATAGCTGCTGGCTTGGTCTGCTCAGTGTTTAGCCCTTCCCAGGCCTGTTCTGTGTGGCTCAGCCAGAGTGAGCTGGGGCCTCTTGTTAAGGCAGAGGAGATGTTTAGGTTTGCTGCTGCATTGTTGGTGAGTTTGACAGTGATGTAATCAAGAAGCTCTCTGGGTTGTGGGCAAATAGGCTTTGGTAAGAGGGCTCAGGGGGCTCAGATTTGCAATTGCTCAGCAAGGCAGGTACTGCCAAAATGACTGTGCCTGTTTATGATGGTCACCAGGTTGTTGGACCCCATCTCTAATCTGCCATCCTCTGAGGTGGCCTCTTCCTACCATTTCTCTTGAGGAAGGAACATACAGTTTTGCCTCTTTCTCTTCTGGTGTGTACCCAGGTCAATCTGTCACAATCTCAGAGCTTGCAGTTCTGATTTCTCCAAGAACAATGGCTGTATAATTCCTTTAAAGTGTAGTCTTCTCTCCAGTGAAAGCTCTTTGCAGGAGCCATGACACACCTAGCTTGCTTTAAGGTTTTCCTTTAGTAATACCATTCCTGAACCTGAAGAAGATGCAGCTTATGTGGGAACTCTCCTGGAATCTCTCATCTGTCAACAAACTGACCTCCATCCTCTTTTCCTGTGAGATATCTCCATTTTCTGGTGTTCAATATCACACTCCTGCCTTCAACAAATCCATTTGTGGAAGTGGGATCCTTGAGTGTGACTCATTTTTCTGCCATCCTCCATGTGCATCCTGGACATCTGCTCTATCAGATTCGTCTTTGCTCTTCCTCCTGCTACAACACAGTCACACAGGGGATTGTCACCATCTGCCCTAGTTGGTTATTTGCCACTAAATAGGGTGTAAATAACATTTTATTTGGTAAAAATAATGAAAGCATCATTTACTTTTGCAAACAAGCAGTTTACTTTATTGACAGTAGGGAGGCTTGTACCAAGGTGATGGAATTTCCTAACTTTTTATACTGAACCGCTTCTTGGGTAAAGGAGAAAACTTACTCCAAAGTGGAGATAAGAAAAATCATTGTCTGAACTGATACAATCTGAAGTCTAAGGATGGTAACTGCATAGACAGAGGTCTCCAGATTCATTTCTTGTACAGCCAGTAGAGTTAATCTAAGAGTGGCATTATTTTGGATCTGTGCAGTGTTGTTGTAAGAAAACCACTGGGAGAAAAAAGAATTATTTTTATTAGTATCAGGATTGAGCAGAGAAGTACCTGAGCAGAAGATATAGAAATGTCTGTTTGCATGTGATAAGCAGTAAATCATTTTATTTGAAACATTTGCCACGCAATATGTCACTATTGTCTTTGCAAGGTACTTCTTGTATGTGTGTGCACCAGTCTCACCATGCTCTACGCTGTCCAAACATAAAAATGAGTAAAAGCCATCCTCAAATAGTTGAAAATCTAAGTGAAAAGCAAACATAAAGATAAAGCAAATAGATAAAGGGAAGAGTGGAAGATGTAGGGACTACAAATGGTTTGAGAGAGTGAATCTTAGCCTTGTGACTAGTTCCTGCAAGAAATGTAGAGATCATGCTGGTATGGGGTTTTATGAATCATTTTGATAAAGCTGTTATCAAAGAATGAATCAAAATAGTTCCTGTTAAGGAAAACATTATCTTTGCAGTCTATTAGAATTCTTTCATTACTTGAGGACAGGAAATCTTGTAGCTACAATAGTAAATACAGTTTATGTGGATAAAGTCACTCAAAAAAAATTATCTCAGTATAAGAAGGAAGTTCTCTTGCGGATTAGGGAGCTCTAAGAAGGTGAGAAATAAGGACTTGAGAAAAAGATTAGTAGTTGAGCAATGTAAAGATCCATACTGGAACTTGTGAAAAATGTCTGGAAAGGCAATAAATAGTACTCTTTTTTTGTTGTTGCTGACAAGGTGAAATTACATGGGCCTTGTTAACTCTAAGAGATACGAGGAATGCAGAAAGATCAAACGGTGATCGAGCACTCAGTAATAAATGACAGGTGAGCTTCAGGGTAGACAGCTGATGGTAACTGATGCTGAAGGGACAATTGGAACTAATCATACTGCCTGATAGATTCTAAATTAGCTGTAACAACTCTGAGAAAAATACTTGGTCATTGCGGGGAACAGCAGTGAGAAGGCTGCAGTTCAGTGCAGTCTAGAAAGAAATTGAGATGTTAGATTGTATTAAGACAAAACAAGTATCATTACAAGAATTTATAGTACACCTTTGCCTGTATTAAAGTGTTCAATCTCAGCATTCTATCTCAAAAAGCACATGAAATAATAGAAAAGGTCCTAAAGAGAGCAACTGAAATGATGAAAGAATATCAAAACAATTGCTGGAGAAGTAAATGTCAGGATATTTGAAGACAGTGCTAAGGGGAAATTAATATGGGAAAATGTAATAGATGAACGATAGTGAGGTGAGTCCTCTTTTGTCTGTTTAAAATGAAGTGAAAAGGATGCTTCAATTAACTTTACCGAAGTGTGGTTAAAAGGCAGCAGACTCAAAATAATGAGCAGAGCAAACTGAACACTCTGCTAACTGAACCATCTAAATGTTTTCTTTCTTGACACTTCTCTGAGACAAAGACGAGCTGAGATGTTCAGAGCTGGCTGTTCCTCAGTGGCTGCTGCTCTTAGTGGTGTGTGGCCACTCTGGGCTCCAGGGCTCCCAAGGTACAGCTGGTCACCAAAGAGCCACAGCTGGCCACTCCAGGACTGGTTTTTGATCCTGTTTTTCAGGACCAGACCTAAAACTGTACCTTGTCCAGCCTCTGAGTGAGTGACTGAGCCCCAAGTATTGTGCGTGCAGCGCTCTCTGTACAGGTGAGCAAACAGCCCCTGATGCTGCCCAGCTTTCTGGCATCCCACACCTGAGAATTCAAACTACTGCTCATTTCTGCCTTTCTGCCTTCAGGCCTTTCGAGGTTGTATCAAGGCTCCTGTCATGAGCACTTGAGCAGGTTAATTACCTTTCACCCTGCAAAGCTTCATTATCACCGCCATCTGTTTAGTGAATGCTTTATCTGGACAAGCTCTGGTCTAAGTTTCCTCCATAATGTACCTTTGACATTTTGTGTAAACTTTTAAAATGGACAGATAGATGACAGTAAAATGATCAGAATATCTAGAATCTGTCATTCACTCCCTCAAACATGTCATTGCTCCAATTGCAGAACTGCAGCAATTGCAATAATTTCCCTTTTCAGGCCTATGTACCATTCTTTAGCCTGAAAATGACAGCTGATTTTTGGTAACTTAAGAATGACTCATTTTCTGAATTTCACCTACAATAACTCTGGGAATTTTACCCTTTAATATAATTTTTAAAACAAATAATCAGCCTAGTGGTTTTTGTTATTTTTCTTAGATTTTCATGTGCAGAACAAGAATACTTTTACTGGAGATCTGAAAAACAACATTGATAAGACAAGGGCAGCAGACAAGATTGGAAGATTCTGAGAGATCTCTCCGCCCTCTGAAGTCATTCCTGACTAAGTTTGTCCAATTTGTCCTTTAATTCTCCTGTCTGCAATTTAAACATATTAACAGAGCAGTAAGGGTAACCTCTTGCAAAACTTCTCTGTTATTTGATGACAGTTGTTGTGTCTCCTTGAGTCTTGGCTGAGTTAAACAAACCCAATTTGCTCAACCTCTCCTCTCAGAAGGTGTTTTCAAACCTTTGATTGTTCCTGCTGCTCTCAGCTGTCCAGCTGACTCTTTCTTCCTGGAAGGTTGGTGAATTAAACTCCCTACAGTGCTCCAGCCTCAGGCTGTGGCCTGCTGAGGGCTCCTTCAAATGTCCTGTGTGTGACATCTTCATCACATGCCCTTGTAGGAGGGTAATTTTATTAGCAAAAATACTGACTCATGTTCTGCTGGTAATTGTTTATCCTCTACATCTTTTTTTCCAAATTAATTTTACTACTAGTTGTTCCACACGTTGTATGTGCATAACTGATGATTGCTATGTAAGTACAGTATATTACACTGGTTTTCTTTGAATTGTATCTTATTTGTATCTTCAGTTTGTTTAGATAAGTTTTGAATTTTAATCCTGTCCTCAAGAGTCCCTATGCATCCTGCCAGCTTGATATTATCTGCAAATTTAATTACTGTGTGTTTTATTCCATCATTGAAGTCATTCATAAAAATGCTGAATAGCAAGCACTGAGCTCAGCTTAGGCTCTTGCAGGAGCTTTGCTCAATGCATCATTTCCTTTTGGCAGTTAACCAACAATTTTACAGACATTTTTTAGTACTTGTACAATAACTTCATCGAGATTGTGCCAGCTTAGCTCATTTTTGACAATATCACAAGAGATTGTGTAAAAAGCTTTTCTGAGGTTAATCTAAAACTAATCCTCAGCTGAGAAGCCTATTAACCTGTCCTAGAAACAAGTCAGACTGACTTTTAGGGAGCTTGCTATTTTATAGGTTGCCTTTCTCTGTTAGACACTTGCCTGCCCCTCTGACTTCAAAGGTAAATCACAAATGGATCTAGGTTTGAATAAAACCAGCACAAAACATTTGTTACTTGATTTCTTTCACCAGAATGTGTCTTTCTATTTATTGCTAATATACTTATGAAGTATTCTCATGTTGCTGTTTCCTTGTGTATTTATAGTTGTGCTTTAGCTTTTGTATTTTGCCTCTATGCTCCTGCAACCGCATCGAGATATTAAATAGGAGGCAACTGGCTTTTATTTCAAAGCCAAGCCATTTTTCATCTTTAATAAGATGACCTAGTGGTCAGTGCTGGCCTGTGCTCTCCAAGAAGAGTGTTCACAGTTTCCTGCATTGTGTGCCTTTGCATATTTTCCAGTCTATATACACTGGATATTGACTCCATTAAAAAGACACAGCGTAAGCTCTTCTCCTGGTGTGTCACTCCTGTACATTCCTTCCTGTTCATGTTCAAAGAAATAAAATCAGCTGTAAGAGAGCTGATTCCCACTGGTTATAATATTTTTTGGTTTATATGGCTTATTTCTTTCTCTTTCTGATGCAGCAAATAATTGTTGGTGCTAATTAGAAATAAAAGAGCTGGTGTGCATACTCATTGTAAACGAAGCATATTTGGCTGCAACAGGGGTGATTAGACATGAGCTGTCAGCATATTCCCATGTTCTACAGTTAACTGTGCATTAAAATAATAATGGGAATAATAATTTCTATTATAGAGAGCAGAGTTGCTTTGCAGTCCCTACCTAATGTACTGTGGAAATGTAGCCCCCACCTGGGGTAGGTGACAATTGAAGAGCACAGAGCGTGCCAGCTGAGTCTGGGAAAGAGAAAATGTCTGCAAAAACTCACAGAGGAATTAAACAACCCAGGAAATTTTCTTACAGCCCAAGACAGGATAAACATTCCTGTTAATTGACTGGCCAGGGATAGAACATTCCCTCTTTTCTGTGGGTTATGTGGGTAAAGATTTAGTGCCTGTATTCTGGCCCACAAAGGTAATTTCACATATGGCAGTCCCTGACAGCCAAAAAAGTTATCTACTCTCTGTTACACAAGCATAAACTTCCTTTAATATTCCTCTCTACTGGTATTTAACTGGGCTGTTTGTGACATAGAAATGGTGTGACTTACAAATCAACTCTGACTGAGGTAATGTGGACCTTTTCAAAGGACCTGATTATGGCACATCGTGAGTCTGTTTGAGAGGAATCTGTTTGTTTGTGTTCACTTTCTGTTGTACTTTGGTGCCAATACTCAATACTCATAAGCAATAATAGCTGATTTTTCTCTATGATCATTTGCATAAGAGGTTAGATGAGAAAAATGGTATTGCCCAGTGATCTGTGCATCATCATCATCATCTGTGCATCTAATCAGCATTTGCTGTGGAGTTTGTGCTCCCAGCTGTAACACCAAGGAAAGGAATGAGAGCTGTGATTAGCAATTCTGAAAGATGGGGTCTGATGGGGGAATCCCTGCCCACAAGAATGATTGAACTCATACTCCCCCAGAGCAGAAGCTGCTCTTGGTAGTGATATGGATGTCTGTGTGCTATGACTTGGACTGAGGCCATCCTTTCTCCTCTGAAAGGTCACCAAAGAGCCATCAAATAGCAGCAGCTTTCAGCTTCATGTCAGAAGTAGTTTGCCAGTCACAAGGCAGCACTTCACAAAGTTTTAAATTCACCCTGTTACATCAAGAGCAATGTAATAAGCCCTGGTAGTCACACAGGACACGAACTATCCTCTTGGATAACACTTAATGTATGCTTTGTCATCCCTGAAACTCCACAGTCTTGTATTGTGCTATTATAGTTAAGGAAGAATATCTACCTGGTGAATTACTCCTACTAAATCTGATTTACTTGTGGCAAAGCCTAGAACAAACAGCCCAACACATTCACAGAAGTGAGATGTACAGCTTTCCCTTTGCTATTCCACACACAGGATAATGACAATGGAAATAACACGAAGGGTACCAAGACACCTTGAGGAAAATGACTGGTTGTAATCGTGCCTGACCTCTATCTGTCGCCCGTCCTTTATTCGTGGTCTGTACAACGGTGGAACCAATGCACATTATTAAAAAACAAAACCAATTCTGTACCTACTGAATGATAGACAGGGTGTGTTATTTTTCAGGTCTACTGTCTTGCTTTCTATCACCTTTCTCTTGCTACCAAAAAAAGGGCAAAAGGAAACATTTTTTTTTGTTGTTAAAAATGTGTGCCTTGCATTTCTCTTCTGATAACAAAACCCCCAGTGTTCCTATACTATTATTTATTACTGTGCATTGTCTGCTAAGGCTATGTTTTCTATCATGGGATTCAAATTGCTTCTTGTGCCATCAGCATTTTCCTTTTTCACATTTCTTTCAAGGCAAAATAGAAAATCTATTTCTCTGCAGTAGCAACAGTGATCTGGGAAAACTTTATTTAGGGTGAAAGGGAAAGTAATGGAGTCAGAATAAGCATCTACACTAAAAGTCTATTTAGAATATCAAACCCCAATGTATTCATAAGACAGAATTGTATCCGTTTTAAATTAAGCTCAAGAAGATATAGAAACATAGTGTGTAATGACCACCAACCTGTCTATTTGCATTGCAGATTAAAAAATCTGAAGATGTAGTAAAAAGGAGATGAAAAGACAGTGTGTTTATGGCAGACAGTATATTTATTTTGCAGAAAAGCTGTGTGAAGGCAGTGCCACTCTTGTAATGATAAAACCTGGAGTGCATTTAAAACTTAACAAATGCATTTCCATCCAAGGTTATTGCACAGGAGACCACATAAATAAAAATTCAAACACTGCTTTCTTAATTCACACATACAGTTACATTTAATGACACCAGGACTTCCAACATGAGTAAAACCAGCAGGGTCTGGCCCATAAAAATGATTCTTGTTTGCAGCCTGCCTGTTTTCTACAGCTTAGCACTAAGATATAAGATAAGGTACTGTCTTAGCAGCAGCAGCAGCTTTGATTTAAGGAGATGCTGACTTCTACCCTCCAGCTCCTCATTCCCCTTCCATGGTACCTCCTCAACTGTGGTAACACAAGTTTTGATAGGGCCATTAGACCAACCAAATGTGGAAAAAAATTACAGCCAGTACCCTGTGCTTATTCCACACACAAATGGCAATGCACAAGAAGAGAAGATCTAGGAAGTTTAACAAGTGTAGCTCATCCAAAGATAAATAAAAGCAGTCATTAGGCTTATGACAGATAGAGAAGCAGGGTCTAGTTTTGTGTGCCAGACCTCTCCTCTAGTGCAGTAAAACTTTTAGTGATATAGCAGTCAAAAAAGAAAGGACTATGAAGGATAATTATTTAGTTGAAAAAGCAGTATTAAAATGTACTTATTTCAGCACTTCTGAATTTCAGAGTGAGCCTGTGCATAACAGTAGCATTTACAAAATTTAGCTATTACAAGTTTATGTTAGATAGCTTAAACTTTCAAGTTATCCCCTTTTTTACAGGTAATGAGAAATGATAAGAAATTCTGTCTACAATGCAAGAGGAAAAGAAGGAATATAAATTGCAGTGCAATTAGCTTCTTTCTCCTTCTCTGAATACACAGGCTAATGGATACCATTCAAACTGCTGGAGTCACAGATGGGGTACAAGGCTCTGTTCTGAAATCATTTAACTATGTGCTTAACTTAAAGATGTGAGCACTGTAAAAGCTGAAAATGCTGAGATCGCTTACTCTTAATCTTTAGGGGCTCAATATTTTGCTGATCAGGGCTGGACTACTGAGCCTTTACAGGAATGAATGCAAGCTGATCTGCTTATGAGAGGGTTTAATGGAAATTTCATTTTCCCTTTCATTTAAAATTCTGTCAACAGTATGTCCTTCCTGGCCCCTGCAGGAAGAAGTGTATCTACATAATGCTTCATTGTTGCTGCAGCAAATGGGCTGTAAAGTAAATGTTCTAATTAGTCTTTGAATCATTAGGCTGGGTGTAGTTTGTCCGGCAGACTTGTGAGCTCGTTGGTATTCTAAAGAAAAGGAAAGAAGAGAAAAGAAAGTCCTCTGCATATTTTCATATTTTTTTTTAGCTTTAAGACTGCTGTGACTCAATAGTCACTCTTCTGCTGCCTGATAGCAAGGGGAGGATCCTTATTTTTGTTTTTATTTCTATACTTGCCATTTTTGACCTGAGAAGAGAGGTTGGTATCTCAGAAAGCACTTTTACCTTTATTTTTTACCTTGAGGATTTCAAGTGCAGTATAAGCATTCTGCTACAACGGATCACTTATGCAGATGAAAAATATTATTTTTGCCCTCTAGAATCTTTTTTAAACATAAGACATAGGCATGTCCCAGTGTCCAAAGAGATTTTTATGTGGGCCTTGAATAATTTAGTGCTGGTACTAACAACAATACGTGCTGATGTGACTATGTGTCACCTAGAGAATCTCTACATAGAGAGACTGTCTACCTCTGAGTACCCCAGTGAGCTCTTCAGAGTGTTGAGATGGCTTTCAAGTACAGAAGAAAGAAGGAATAAATGTATAAAAAGTGAACCCTTGTGCAAGAGAGAGCTGCAAATGGAGTTTGGATGTACAAGATCCTCAATGTGTAAAATATCTGAGGCTGTTAGGAGGATAAATGCACTGTAATAAGTCAAGGAAGAAGGAAAATAGAGAAGCTTGAGATGAAATCCCACATTTGTAATTCCAGGTTGGTTTGGGTGTTTTAAAATTTGTGTTGTGGTATGAAAACTCTTTGAGGCTCAAGTATATTCTGGTAGCTCTTACGTTTAAAGACCTTATTGAAACCAAAGTGAAAAAATGCTCTCATTTATCATGTTGGCTCTAGACTTAGTTAATTCCCTCCAGAAAACATCTGCAGGCACAGGAAAATCCCCAGGAAACAGCCTGGCAAAGGAGCCAGCCTGTGGTGGCAGCTCGAAGTGAACAGTGTAGTTGAGGAACTCAGACTCTCATCTCACTCAGACACTGCCAGGAGATGAAACAGTCTTGCTTTGCAGGAGGGCTGGCTTTTGGAGCAATGACACTGGGAATTCCTGTGCTGCTGTTTCACCTTATCTCATCTATTAACATGTTTGCCCTGGGTTTGATCTGTGCCCTGAGCAAAGCTGCAGGCAGGCAGTGATAGTGCAGATTGACTTAAGAGTGATGTGATCTGATTTGATCTGATGTGATCTGATCTGCCTGGGAAGCAGCCTTGGCTCAGGTGCAATGCTAATGCAGAGCAGGATTCAGAGTGATCAGATTTACTGGCACAGACCTGGCATCAAGGTTGCCTTAATGGCAAAAATGGCCCATAATGGCAAAAATGTCCCATCTGCAACTGGTGCTGTCAGCTGGAGTTGCACTAAGTCTCTGGAATGGCTGGTTGCTTTCTCCGTGTGGTTTGTGATGAGTCTATTACTGTTTATCTTGTAAATATACATTTAGGGACCTTATAAACCTGCCTGAATTGTTGCATCTGTAGACTAACTGCTCCTTCATAGCCTTGGTGGCTTAGTTAAAGGACTGTCAAAAGCACATGTCGTTAACTTGATTGACTACAGGAGCCCCAAAGGTTTATCATGGCAGTGCAGGTGTTGAACTGGAGCGTGGCAATAATTCGAGTGGCTAGAGCAGAACAGGAGGCTGGAAATGTCATGGAGTCTCTCACTGGTGTATTTTGAGTCTCTCTTGACCTCACTTCTCACCCTTCTTACAGGAGTATTTGAAGAGAGAAAGAAATGTCAGCAAAGGCTTTCAGAATCTTGGATTTTAGGTGTTGTAGAAAAGCAAAGTGTTTTACAAGCATTCCAAATCAAATGTCTCCATTTAGGAAATAACAGTTATTAATTCTTTCAGTCAAACTACTCAAAGCTTTTATTCTTGTGTAAAGTTGTAGTTTACAGCCTATTTAGGTTAAAAAAACCCCAACCCAACCAAAACCAAGCAAACCAACAATAAAGGCTTTAATAGGAGTTTATTATAGGAGTACCATAAACCTTGCCCTAAAATTGCACTTTTGCAGAAGAAAAATGGCAGCTAAGTTCTCTCATTAAAGAGATACTGGCTTAGTGCATTAAAAATATAAAAAAGAAATAGGAGCTTAAGTTCAAAATGAAGACTTCAGCCCTTTCCAAATGCAATTTCTTCCCATGGAGTTTGTGAACTTGCAACATAGAAAAACACAGTTTGGAAGGGACCCTTGTGGGCCCTCTGGTTCAGAGTCCTCCCCCCACAGAACCAACAACATCAGATCAGGGATTGCTCAGGATTTTGTCCTGTCTAGTTCTGAAAGTCTCCAATGACTCAAACTGTTCTCTTAAAAGAAAAAAGTAAAAACCCAGAGTACTATTTTGGAGAGATTGATCTGGGTCTGCCTTTGGAGTCACATGCCTAAAGTTTAGGCTTTCAAGATCAGTGAGCAACTGTTGATTGAAGAACACAAAGATGGTCTCTGGGAGGGAGGTGCAAACTGTCCCTACACGGTGTAAATTCCTTCTGAATAACTGTCCTTTAGTACCTGAAGAGTAAAACAAACAAAATGAGCAACTTTCCTCTCTCTTAGTTTCATTTCCAAGCTAAATTTTAAACCACACTGCAGTGTTAGGAGTGCTGTACATAAAATTTTTGAAATCAGGATAAAGAATGGAAACACAGAGCTTTTATTACAGTGCTGCTAAGGATGCTGCTGTAGTAAATAAAGCACTGTTAATATTTTAAGAATGGCATCCCTGAAGTATCTTATAAGATATTTCTCCTCAAGTGCCTTTCTTTAGTTAGAAAAAGTGATTCTTCTTAACACAGGTGCCTTTATCTCATCAACTACACATGTAACTTTTTCAGGAGGCAATTAAATTTAATTATATAAATTTCTTCATATCCAAATTAAATACTTAGTTTTTATACTAAATATAAATTGAGAATTTCTGAACTAAAATAATTAGTACATTTTTCATTTTTTTTTCTTTAAGTGGACCTTTACTGCCTTAGGATAATGAATATAATCATAAAATAATGCCCTCAAAAGACAGAAATGTGCTTAGCATTGTTTATTCCAAGCAGAAAGCTTGTATTTACAAAGCTTGGCTTGTGCACATGGGTGGATCATGAAATAATTCATCGAATTATTTCAAATAATTAATGAGATGATTGCAAACTGTTCACAAATAATTCAAATAAAAAGAGATTACATTAAACAAGTAAATAATTAATTGTGGACTATTTGCACAGCTCAATTCCAAATAAATTCTTCCAATGTCAGGGAAATGAAAGAAAAGGATGTTTGTAATGCCCACAGATTATTTTCACACTGCACAAGCACTCCCTCACTGATATGGAGTCATTGCCAGAATTTTTCTGTAATTTTCCTAAATTGCTACATGTGCATATTGTGTTAATGGACTTCAGTCATAGGGAAAGTCATCCTGGGAAAATGAGGTCACTTCAAAACTGTGAGACAAAACATGACTTAACTTAAAGGAGTAGTAAATATGTATAATGTATTTTAAAGTGGTTTTGAAGCGAGGAATGTTTTAATGAACTATGGAGCACAATAAATGAGTTTTAAGTAGAAGGAGAGGACAGAGATGAATGGGGGACAAAAGAAATGGAACTAAGGAAACAAAATGGATTGGGTATGAGCCAAACTGCTTTGCCATACTGTGAGGAGGAAGAGAGCAAACCTCATGAGTGCCACTTCTCTCAGTGTTTAGAAAAAGGCACTATTTCTGTGCTAGAAAATGTAGGCCATTATCAGTTGCTGATATTTCAAACATAACATGATGAAAAGACCATTAAAGTAAACTCAGGTTCTATTTTTCCTCCCCTCTTCAGTTGTTAAGTGCAGGGACAAAAACCTCTCTTCTAAAAGATGCATTTATCTATTTATTTATTTACTGTGTTACATCTCAAAAGTCAATGTACAGTTGTATTTGGTAATTTATTTCACCGTGAAACATGCAGGGGTCTGTTCTCTTCCATGGAATATTTAATGTTATGTGAATCTCTATTTTACATTATTCTACTGATAAGCTAACCAAAAGGGATATTAATTATCTCATATTGGCCATGATGTGCATAATTTCAGATTACAAATGCAGAGCTGGAATGAGTGTCTCTTCTAATTTCTGCTCTATCTCCATCTATGCATAGGACATTGCTAAAATAATGGAAAATTTGTTTAGATTGGGACTTTGTTTTCCTCATCCTTTCCTTCACTTCATGCCTGCATTTCTGGGCTGTGGCTGAGCCACCTGTTTCACAGATCTGTGACAATCTATTTCTTGGGTTTTCTGCTCCTTGTGTTTAAATTAGAGAAAGGGAAAGGGATTGAAATATTCTGCTACTCCATAAATGTTAATTTTGCTGCTGAAATACAGATGAGGGCAAGACTTTTTCTTCCCTTATGAGACCTGTAAAATATACAGACAAAAAGTGTTTGTACATGCTCAACAACCAGATAGTTTACCAAATCGTTCCTTAATTTTTTTCTGTGTAAGTAAGCACCAATAAATATTTTGGCTTTAAACACCTTGATTGTTTAGCATGCAAAATTTTAGACATGTCAGCTCTGGTTGTTTGATTTATACCTTTGACCTATCTCTAATTATTTTAACCTTATAATTTGCATAAATCCAATCTTTGCTGTCAGACTTGGAAGACAACAGAAATCCCCCTATGCATTGTGATTCGCTAAAGAAATTAGAGGTGTGATACATTTTCATTTGACCCTTTACAACTTCTTCTAACTTTGAATTACTCCAGTGAATTTTTCTGCTGTTGAAAATAAAAGATGTAGAGAACAGATTACTGCTGAGTGCTGCCTTGTGATACAGAAATGCTTTTTGCCTGCTTCTGACAAAGGGAATCGATGACTCCCTGCAACATCTGTGCTGTACCTGAGCTGCCCAGCTCGGCGGGGAGGGTTGGACTGTGGATCTCAAGAAATTCAGGTCAGAGGCACTGGTTTGCTTCATTATATCAGCTATCAACTTGCAAACTTGAATTTGAATTCTGTTTCGAATTCTGCCCGCTGACTCATTGAGCCATAGGGAATTCAGGTTTTTTAGACCTTTGGTTCAAGCCCACTTTGAGCTGTGAGGATGCTGCCAGACTGCTATCGACACTTAGCACTGTATGAATTAGGAGATCTCTCTGAGGGGCAAATGGTCCTTCCTGGCTTTTCTCAGCTCCCTGGAGCCAGAGTGAGCATCTTTCCTGTGTGGGTGGTGGAAAAGTATGCAATGTGAAATGACAGTTTAAACTTCCAAAACTTATTTCTGTGGAAGAAACTGTTTTGAGACAAGAAATGGTGGCCTTATCAGGCATGGTTTCATACATAAAATTGAAAAGTTTATTTAGTTGGCATTTGCCTGTGCTTTACCCCAGTGCAAGAGGCTGGTTAGTACTTCCTTACCTCACAAGACAAGGTGACAGGCCTTCATCTGAGAAAACTGGGAGCTGTTCTGATGTTGCAATAATGAAGGCCATTACTATCTATTAGCTCAGATGGATTAAAAGGTTAAACCAGTTTCTGGTGAAAATTAATTGTGCTGAGAATTCAGTTAGAAGTGTTCTTTGATGTCTGGCATTTGCATGTCTGTGATGAGGAATAGGTCACCTGCTTTGTGCATAAACTCTCAAGGCTTACAAGAAGAGTAATAGCAAAGTTCCATGCTAATCTACTTCTGCTTAAGGATGAGTTTCCTGCTGATGTGGAGGGAGTCACACCTCGCTGATGTGATTATCTGCAGGTTGGCTAACACTGGGCAGGAATTAGAAGCAGCTTTGTGGCTTTGTTTAGGGATCGTCTCAATCTCCTACTTAGCTACAGCAAGGAACTTTCTCCTCTTTCCTTCTGCTCTCGTGGAGATGCTGGGGAGAAAACTGATACTAAAGGGTGGAAATGCAATATATTTAATAGTAATGTGACAAATCAGGCATTCATTGGTCTGGCCATGGGCTACATGACCCTTCCACACCATGAGGTTTGATTACCTGCTGACTTTGACAGCACTGCTCACCTACTAGAGTCCACCTTGTCACAGGTTCTTGTGTGTCAGTTCTGGAGAGCTTATCACTTTGTACAGCTGGCACTGAGCAGGCTTGGGTAGGTCCTGCCCCCACCTGGCTCTGTGTCCCTATGTCATGAGGCAGTGCCACATGCTGCTGACAGAGTGTCCAGCACAATTTGGGAGTGATCTAAGTAGCATCTTTTTACACACATGTTCCTTTATGAAGAGAAGAAAGAAACTAGGTTATGATGCCCTGTAAAAATAAAAGCTTTGAGAATGAAGTCAGTGACACATGCTTAAGAAATTGCTTGCAGTGAAGACTCATTGCCTTCAAGGCAGTAAATGTTACCAGTCTGTAGTTACTGCCTTCATGAAAAAGGTGCTGTATACTCAAGAAGTGGCAAATCCCTTCCCTTGGTAGCTCCTGGCTGTCACACATCTCATGGGGTTGGTTTCAGAGCAGCCTCAAGGATGTTAAAAATTGCAGTGCAAACTTCTACAATCTGCTCACTTTCTCTACAGCCTCTGTTGCCTTCAGCATGAGAGTTAGTCATGTTAGTCATGACTTCCCAGCCCTCTTACAGACAACCTGAATTCAGGGTTTGAACATAACAGCTGGTTTGTAAGCCTGAGACATCAACTGACCACTCCAGTTATACTGTGAGGAGAGCCAAGAGCAGTGCTCAAGTAATCCTTATGATGATACAATAGAATTGCAACTGTGTTTAACCTGAGTCTATTGCTGCTGAAGAAATTGTTGATTCCACATAGGGCAATTAAGGACTCAATATTGCTTCTACCTGGAGAGAGTTTTGCCTTTCAAAGAAAATAGAAAAGCCAGCTCTGTGTTTGCAGCACTTCGCTCACCTCTGCTTTTGACCTTTATGTAAATGAAATAGCCATTCCATATCATTGAAACCATATGCATAGAGCAGTTTAAAATATTGGCTACTTCTCGGGTCAGTGATGCCAGAACAATGTGGAAGCAACAAAGAGGAAGATGATTATGCAAAACAAGAGTTGCTTTCTCAAATGAACAAGTCAGAAACATTTTCCTTTCATGGCACTTAAAAGAAATGTCAAGCTTTGCAAGCAATTTGGATCTGCTAAATCCAGAACTTGCCACCATTAACTATAGTCTGCGATTAAGTAATTTTAAGTAATTAGCTCCTTCTCTGCATTGTCTTCTGCTGTACAAGAAGCTTACTGGGGGTGAGGATTTTGTTATCTGACCTGGTGATTGAGCTTTACATATGTAGGTTTGGAAAAGTTGCCGTAAACTGTCTTTCTTAAGTGCTGCAAGTGCCCAGTTACTAAAGTGCCCAGCGTTAAAATAAAGACTATCATTCATTACCCATGACTTGTAATTCAGCTCTTACCTATATCTCCCTTTGGTAAAGGGCTCTGGCTTCATGCAACTATTTCATTTCTAGGTCCACTCTTTATAGATGTAACATAATCTTTGATCTGTGGCTTGTAAATTGAGTATCTTTAGACAGGTGTTGCTTAGCATATCTACTTACTGTAGAACTAATGAAGGGAGTTTATGCCTAAATTCATCCCTAACATAGTTCCAGTATGGAAAATGGAGCCAGGAATGCACATTCTGCTACGTGGGTTTTTTCCCCTCCTTCCTTTTATTGAAGTCTCTGACAGCACTGCAGAAGAGGGAAATAAAAGCAGCTGAGGAATAAATAAGAATAAACAGGCAATTTGGTGACTTTGTAACATCACTTGTGCTATGGTGGAGCAGTGCAAGTGTGCAGAAAAGCGAGCAGCACATCACGAGGATTCCTGCTTTTATCTGAAGAATATCTCTTATCCAGAAAGATCATGAAGAGCTTTGCACTTGGGGAAGTGTGAATAACACTGCTAAGTCCTTCTGGTCAGAGAGGTGAAAAGGCAGTCATTGGACTGGCAAAGGGTAATTGACTGATGGCTCCTGTGACCCTGCTACTCAGAGAGAGAAGGACCTTGTCAGTCAGACAAAAAAATTACTGCTTAGGAACAAGCCCAGAAATTCAGTCATGTAGCTCCAATTATTAGTTAGGTCTGTGCATTTTAACCCTTCATGCGATGCTTTTAAAAAGGAGGCACACACAGAGCCAGCAGAAGTTGGATGGCATTTATGCCTTTAATGAGAGATATCCTGGCTGGCAGTGCCCTTCCTTTAAAAGCACAATTAGAGAGCAGCAGGAGGGAAGGGAAGATGGTGAAACTCGAGGGAGCCTCTGGGATCTCTGCTCCCTGCAGTGCTAATGGTGCTCCTCAGAGGCACCTTCATGTAGGGGGTGTGATGTGTGCCTGGCGAGGAAGGCTGAAGGTCACTGCTCCAAATGTTGTTTTTACAATGAAATGTAAAAGGAATTGCTCAAGCCTTACAGTGGCTGAGAGCAGATTTTGGCAGAGTCTTCATTTGTAGCCCTCTCTATCATAAGATGAAAGCTTTGCAGTCCAGCAGAGTTAGAATGACCTTTACACCTCAAGGTCAGGCAGGTTTTTTTGTCTGTACTTCTAAGGCATTCCTTGCTGCTAATCCCATGTGTAGAAATAGAAATTTTTCCTGGCATGTAAATGCACCTGCCTCAAATCAAAGTGAATTTGACTTCTGGAGGATGTAAAGAAAGATCTTTCCTGTTCCTGTTCTGTTGTGCAGTAGCTCTGAATACACTGACTTCTGGATTTTGCCCAAGGAAGATCTCAGAAGCCTCCTGCAGAGGTTTGTTACTGTCATCAAATGGACTTAAAAGAAAGAAAACAACTTACTGTGTTTTCAGACAAAACTAACACATTTTGTTTTTGCTCCTTGAAGGCTGTTCAGAAGGGGGCATGTACTGTTTCAACTGACTAGGACTTTCCTGGTGTGTTTCATCACTTTCTGATTCAACATTTAGGTCTTTGGAAAAGACTTAAAGCATTGAGGTATCTCTGTTTTTTGGTTTTAGTTTTTTTTTCTTTTCCAATTTGAAAGTGAATTTCATTACTTTAAAGTGTCAGCAGGTGTTTAGAGTACAGCCTTTCTGTAAGGAGAACCAGCCTTTGTTATATGTGGTTTATCTGTGGGATATTCCTTCATTTGTCATTGGTGAGGCAGAAAAGTAGGCAATGTGGAGGGAGGCTGGAGTGGTGTGAGCGAAGATGAGTTGTCCTGGTAAAAGGCTTTTTGCTGGCCAGCTCTGCCTGAGGATGAGCAGTGGGGCTAGAGAAAGGCAGAGCTGGGCTGCAACACAGCTAAATCATTTTAGGGCAATTGGGATCTGAATTCTTCCTGATTATTTGGCCTCAACTACTCTTGACTCTCAGTGGGCAGAGTTGTAGAAACATATCCTTCTCTGCGGTGAAAGTGAGAATTTACTGTGCCATGCATAGTTGTAGAAAGTCAAACAGTGAATTTTTCCCTTGCTCTAAGACAGATTTTTGTGATTGTTTCCATAGATCAGACAAAGGCTTTGATCTGTGACTGAGCACATTACACCAGCCAACCTCTCTTTTGATTGATTTTTGATATTTACAGATGCTGTGGTACTGCAGATGGAGGTTATGAACTTTATCCTATGGTTTTGTCTGTCCAAATCTGAACACATGTACTATATATTAAGAAAGGTATTAATAAAACAAATTTATAATGAAGAAAAAAAACCCCAAACACGTTAATACAGAATTAGGATATAACAAAATTGTCTTGGATCGCTTGTTTCAGTCTCATAATTAGCAGTTCATCATTCCTTGACCTTGTGTAGAGTCTGTAGGACACAGTTCCCGTGGTGCTGTGGCTGAGCTGATGCTGGCCAGGCACCAGGTGCCCACCAAAGCCACTCTGTCACTGCCCTCCTCAGCTGGGCAGGGGGAGGGAACTTAATGAAAGGTTCATGGGGAGAGATCATTCAGTTACTGTCACAGGGAAAACAGACTTGGGGAAATTAGTTTAATTCATCACCAATAAAATCACAGCTGGATATGGAGAAATTAAACCAAATCTTAAAAACATCTCACTCCTTCCTTCTTCATGGCTTTACTTCACTCATGATTTCCTCCACCTTCTCCTCCCACCAGCCATACAGGGGGAATAGGGCTGTGGGCAGTTCATCACACGTTGTCTCTGCCACTCCTTCCTCGGGGGGGGAGTCCTCACACACTTCCCTGCTCCAGTGTGGAGTCTCTCCCATGGGGGACAGTCCTCCATGAGCTTCTCCAATGTGTGTCCTTCCCATGGGCTGCAGATCTTCATGAACTGAGTCCTTCAGGAATGTGCAAACAGGCCGGGACTCAGCCTGCCATCGTTGTTATTGGTTTGTGTACACCTGACATTCCAAGGAGCTGATGAGTATAGAGATAATTCCTTGTGCTGTTCAGTGTATAAAATATGTCTTCCTTTTTCCTCCTGAATAAAGACTGTTTGTTTTTCACACTCCTTAAGTGAGAAACACAATGATTGACTGTAGCTGTGAGGTGTACATATCCTATTGAAACAAATTATGGGCAAAGAGTTGTATAATTCATTCACTGATGTGAGCTAAGTTCATATAACACTGTCTCAATATCTGACTGATATTGCTGTTTAGTAGATGTGACATTTAAAAGTTTAATCATGATCCTGCAGCATTCTCTTGGCTCATTCTAAATGGTGGAATAAGAAATGGGGCATTTGGCATGCTTTCAGGCATACTGCTATCTGCTGCAAAGTACTCAGTAATGTTTCTAAATGCATGGATCAACCTTTTCATCTATCGATCCCAGAATGTTTTACTGAGTTAAGTAAGAATCATCACCTTTCCTATTCAAAAAAATAAAAAGAGAAGAGAGGTAGGAACTAATAACCTTTACAAAATCTTTCTTCTGACCATATGAACAACAGTTGACCAGTGTCCAGTACTCCTCTTGCTTTGGAGAGTCTTTCAGGGTCTGAGCTTTGAGGCTGATGTCTGTTCATCTTCAAAATACCAGCTCTGTCTTGATGGTGTTGTAGGTGGTTGCACAGATGAGGACAGTATGTATCACATGTATCTCTTTCTCCCTGCTTTCAGATTTTATGTTTGTTTGGGAATTTGAGCAGTAAATCTCAGGTGAAAAAAGAAAGAAAAAGTAAATTATATGTTGATATTGAATCTTTTCTTATTACAGACATCAAAGAGCAAGACTGGACTTGTGGAGAACAGATTTGAAGTAGTGAAATGTCAATGCTGTAATGCACATGGCTTAAATTACTTTTCCCAATGAAGAAGAAACATGGAAATATGTTCAAATCTTTGTCTGTCTTCTGTGACCTATAAATTTAGATTCACAGTTTTAACTTTGGTTGTTGTTTTCCACCCCCCCCCCCCCCCCCAATCTATTAATAAAATGCTACTCTTGTAAATAAGTGTTAATATACTCCACACTTTTAACTTAAGTTTACCTGAGACATTGTATGGACTATTTTACATGGGCAAAAGCACATAGCCTATTGGGAGGGATTTCTTTTGCCAATTATTTGGGGGATTCTGAGAATCTGACTGTATATGATTCAGACTTAATTTGATCTTCTTTTAAGAATAAGGCAAAAATATCCCAAACAACAGCCCACATACACAGAAGAATAAATACAAATATTCTTTGGACCCCTTCTTGATATTTCTCTGAGGAGTGAAATAGGGTTTGCTTTTATGCCCCTTTGAATGTCAGCTCTGTTTTGGAGAGCTGGGGTGGAAATCTCTTCCTTGCAGTTTTGATATAATATTTTTGGAAGTTCCGGTGCTGGCATCTGTTGTGGTGGTGGGTGTCAGAATCTTAGTTTTACCAAAATGAAGATGTACTGGTTCTGCACTCATGTTTTCCTAGTGCCTCTGTCTGATGTTATTCAACTGGTTTAATGGTCTGGTTTTACTTGGGTTCTCTTAAAAATTACCATCTTTGTTTTGGGGATGGGTAAGAATATCAGGCTGTGTGTTTTTACCCTGTGGCTTTGAGCATTGCCCTTGGTGCATGGTGAGGGCACACAAGGAATCTGCTGGCCAGCAAGGACTGAACTGCTGCTGCTTCTTGGGAACAGCAGCTTTGGGAGTAGGGGTGAAGGCTGGCAAAATGAAGGGGCTTGGGTACTAAATGTGCTGTTGCATTTCCTTAGTTTGATCTTGGTCTAGACTGGTCCCAAGAAGTTTTCTACTGGCCTGGTACAGTGAGTGCTCTTCCCTCCATTCAATTCTGGTGCAAATGTTGTGATGTTCACCTAATGGGATTTTGTGGGGAAACAAATGGAAGGACAAGGACAGAAGAACTTTCACAGGCTCCAAACCAGACCTTCAAAGACAGATTTAAGCACCTGCTGGTCGCAATATGTTTTGGTAGTTATTACATGTGATTGCCTCTCATGGTCACTGTATGTAACACAAAGTGAGGAGATATTTCCCATTTTAAACAGATGAGGAACTGTGAGGAAATGTAGATATTAAAGAAAGCTTACAGTTGAACCAGGAGTTCAGCAAAGTTCAGAGGGAAAGAACCTTTATTCAGTTCTCTCTAAAACCACTCTCCTCCCTCCCTTTACTTGTGCTTTGCACTTCTCCCTGTGTGTTTAACCTGCTTCTCTTTCCCAGCATCATTTACCCTTCTACTATTTCCTAGAAATCAAAGACTTTGCTGGTGCTGGTAGCCCACAAACCCCAGCAGAGAACCTCTGTAGTGTAGAGTTTTTGTGTGACTCATGAGGGGGTGAAATGTGCTTGCACAAGGGGATAAACCTCCTACTCCAGGCAGATTGTCAGTCAGGAGAATTTGCCTATTGGGCTCTTGTAAACTGGCATGATAAAGCCATAGGTAGGAAAAACTTAATCCCATTTATTATGCAGAGATTAAAAGTGACTTTAGCATCCATGTCAGAGAGATGATGGATGGAAACTTCTTATTCACACATTTTTTCAGTGAACTCTATTAAGATGCAAGTCTTAGGTAGAATTTAGTATGCTAATTTCAGAGCAAGTCCATTACACTGCTGAATCTAACAAAATGTTTCCTTAGTAGATCCTACAATGTGTCTTACTGAAAACAAAGTTCAATATTCTAAACTACAGTTTGTGCATATGTCGAAAATTGAGTATTTAAGAACAAAAAAGTGTTCAGCCATGGTTTCCTTTCTGGACCCAGCAAAATTTCCACTCACATAACATTTTATTTCTCTGAGCTTTGTTAACTTTTTCAGCACTCATATGCTAATGAAAGTTACACCCAGGAAAGTTTTATGTACCCTTTAATACTGACATTTTCATTGGCACTACTTTCCTCACCCTGTTACCTCCCCTGTATGTGAAGGGGTGCAATTCCAGAGCTGTAACTTCTCTTATTGGTTCAGAGGAGCTTAAATTCCACTGGTGTCCCTGCAGGGGGTCAGACACGTGCTATAATCCTGAGTTACACAGCTAAAGCTGCTGAGGACCTTTCTCCTGCTTCTCTCCAAAATCCTCTGAGTAGCATTATCTGACCCTCAGCACTCAACCCCACCTGTACTTAAATACTCACTGAAATACCAGGCAAAGGGAAGAGGCAGCATCAGGCAGTGGCTGTCACCCATGGCCATCCAGTGAGAGGCTCTGAGCTGCCTCCCTCTCCCTTGGTGTGGCAGGAGGTTGTCAGAGCTGTCCAGTGCTAGGGAAGGGAACCCAAAGTCTTTGAGTTTTAATTTTTTTTTCTTTTAATCTTATCCATCACTCTGTATCTATTTTAACTTTTCTAGTGATTCAGTGGGTGACGCAGATTTCTGCAGGTGAGGAGGTTTTAGTCAAGGCATACCTGTTAAAGAACAGGAAAAGTCCACCTGACCCTATCTGCTATTTTACAGGAATGCTGAACGCTTGTCAAAATCAGAGAGATATACATTCTATTAATTTAGATAGTGTTAAGTTGATAAACAGGAGGTAAGTAACCAGACTGTACAGCAAGTCAGGATCAGACTTAAAACCTGAATCTTCATCTCCTTGCTGTTGTGCTGGTCCCACTGGAACATGCTGCTTCCTTAGGATGTTTGTCTTTTATTCCAGAAAAAAAAAGTATATGAAAGTAAAATAATAACAATAAAAGAAAATACTTCCTTAGACACAGAGTATGTGAGTAGATGGAATGCAGATAGAATTCAAGAGTGTTACTGTCACCACTGGCACAAGGATTGCCCTAAAGTGTGCCTGGATGTTAACTGGAGGTTAACACAGTCAGTCTCTCCAGGAAGAATATTTTCAAGAGCAAACATATTGAGATATTCCTTTACTATTTCTGCTGGAAATAAGTTTTGATTGGATTTTAGGAAATGGCTTATTTTTTCAATACTTTTATTTTTTATATAAGACATTGTAACATCTTCCATCCAATACATCTTTTAGGTACAGACAGTGCAAAACCCATCAATTTTGTATGTTCAGAGGGATAATGTATTAAGGAAACCGTGACATACGTACTAGAAATACTGTGTACCTGTAGGAAATACAGCCTTGTATTTCTAACAGAACCTATTTACATGAAGTTATTGGCACCCAGAATTTCCATACTTCTGTACCTACCCAGAAACCTGCTATAAAGTTTCTGTGGTCAGTCATTCCCTGCTTTGCACCTTATTTATGCATTGCACAGCTGATGGCAAATCAGACCTGGCACTTTGTTTATGCTGCACTTACTTTGCACAGATATGAATGACTGACAGGACTGCAATGCAGAAAGGAACAAGACCCCTATTTCTAGTGTGTGTGTGTGAGAGAGATCTTCTGGATTTTTTTAAAGCAATACAAAAATGAGTGATCATTTCTAAGGGTACAGAAATTATAAGGAAAAAGATTATTTAAAAAAATCAGTGATGCCACTTTGAAACTGAACATGCACAAGATAGAGAGATTTGCTTACTGGGGCAGATGGTTTCTGAATGGATGGAGGAGACAACTGCAATAAGACTACTCTGAGCTGGCTGTAGGTAAAGTTCTTTCTTTGAAAGTGTGACTCAAATGCCAATAAAAGGAAAAAATGATTCAACTGAAGAGATAGTAGCCAAAACCCTCAGCCTGCTTTGTCCAAGATAACAGTATTTCACTCTCTTTTTCTCCTCATTAGTTTAGACTAATTTGTTAAATCATTTCAGATGAATTAAGTAGAAGATGTGATTTTTGTTGTTTGAATCATAGTATTCTGTCCCATGATATAGTATAGGACACATTCATGGAGCGCTCATGACGTGTTTGAATTTCCTTTCGTATGAGGAGCAAACTTCTTACCAAATTGCTGAAATGTAAAGACTAACATAAGTATTTTCATAAGATATGTTGAACTGTAGCTTTTTCTTACCAAACACTTGATGGTGGGAAGATAATGAAAACTGTACTGCAGGTTAACTCACTTTCCCACTACTAATGGTAGCTCTAATTTGGATCCTGAAAAAATATGGTTGCATTCCTAGTTGTAATAAAAGATAGCAATTTTTAATCAATTCTTTCCTGTTCCCACTGCAAACAGAGAGGAAAGGTGCAGTTCTTGAATGAAACAGGGCAAGCCAAGGTTGAAGAGCTGGCAGGTCCCTCTCTTCTGTCTGGTCATGGTCTGAAGGCACCATAAGTCAGGGAACTGGAGGAAGCAATGAATTCCCACTTCAAATGGAGCTCAGCCAAAAATTAGTGAAAAGGCTTCAAAAATGATAAACCAAATGGGGTTGAAAGAAGGGGGAAAACTGTTCTTCCATTAGGGGTACAGTCATGCCATCACTGAAAGGAGTTTTAAATTCTGAAAGACACAGGAACCATTTGACTGCAGACTGATTACCTCAGTCGAGTTCAAGTACAGAGCCTGGGTTGGAAGATGATGGCAGCCTATTTTTTTCTGTGGCATCATGGAAATTGATCACTTTTCATGCACAGAGAGTTGATAGACAAGCACCAGACATCACTGGACATAACCTTATTGATTTTCTGGATAATCAAGAACGAAAAAAATCACAGGGGAAACAAGAGACAAGATGAACTCCAGACCTCTGCCTGGCTGATCTCTCAGTTTTACCTGTACTTACAGCTTGTTTTCACATGAAAAATAAGCTCATGTATCTGTTCCTGTCCTTCTCCTCTGCTTTTACAAATGTGGAATCTCTGAATGTGTGCTCAAGCAAAAAGAGAAGAAAGAATAACCAGGTACAAGAGTTGAAACCCCAAATTTTTGTGAGTCTAAACCCAAATAACCATTTGGAATTTGTCAGTAATTTGAACTGTCAGCTTCAGTCTTCCTTACATGAATTGGCATTTTTAGGACAATATCTCATTGCTAAGAATTTCCTTGGATTTTTTTCCTCCCAAACATAATTTTATTTTTCCAGAAAATATAAAAGGAACATCTGAATGAATTCTTCTGCCTTTATCAGTTCTTCTGGGTACTATAATCATGGACAAGTGGTGTAATTCTCCTGGACATCCAGCTCTGCTCCTACTCACACAGTTAAGCAAAGGCTTCCAGGATGAAAAAGTCCTTCCTATTAAGGCAAAAGCCAGCCTAGAATCCCAGAGATGTTTATTGTCATTTTCTGTGGATTTTGAATTATGTCAGTCTATTCTCTGAGGTTATCATATGTAATAATGACAGTAATAAGTCACTGTAAAATAACTGTGCATTTCCAGACCATTCCAGAAGAAATAACCATCAGAAAAATATGTTATGAAATAATCACAAAAATATTGTTAGTGTTCAAAGTGAGGTTTCCAGCCATCTCCTCCACCCTGACATTGCTTTTTTATGGGAAGTGATAGGACTGGAAACCTGTGTGTAATAAGAGAGGGTGCAGGAAGGAAAACTTCCTTGAGCTGTTTTTTCAGCCTGGGGGTACAAAGCATTTCATCCCCTCATATCAGCCACCTAAACTCAATGTTCTCTGCCTACAAATGCTAGAAACAAATGGACAATTTCAGTCTCAGGAATTTCACTCAGATGCAATTCCACTGATTTCTCTGGAAACCTTTGAGTGATTTAAGAGAAAAGGAAACCATAGCAATAATCTTTGCAATGAAGGTACTCTGTACTGGGGTGTTTTCTGGGCCATGTGCTGGGTTTCCTGGAGGACTGGGACAATCCAGAGGTTATAGAAAGGAAGATAGGAGCTAATTGTCAAAGATTGCAAGCACAGCCTTAGGGTTATTGTACTCCAAAGTCTGGCAATAAGGTGCAGGTTACTTGAAATTGGGGCCTCTGCAGGATCTTCTAAGGTGACTGAGGCAGTGGGAAAAAACACAGCTGCACTTTTCAGTTTTGAAAAGCAGGATTTGCTCCACGGATTGGTTTAAAATCTAGGGAAGAATTGAATCACATGATAAAGAACATTTTAATTTTTCATTAAGAAACTGGAAAACTTAAAACTTGCAGTCAGTAATAGAAGTCAGTGTGCCAGAGATCCCTCAGAGCTACGGGGAGAACAGGAACTTCCTGATGAGGTTTATATTGTCATGCATTTTGAACATTCCTTTAAGAGCTGTTCCTGCTTCAGCCACAATATGGAGGGCTGTCCTGGGACCAACCTGGGTGTTTCCAAGCAGATGACTTGAGTTTTCATCATAGGTTTCAATAAAATAATGTTTAAAGTGATCGAGATCTCTCGGATTAAGTACTCTCTGTTGTGTCTTAAAGTAGTCTTTAGCCACTACAGAGAAGACTGATAACTTACAGAATCTCCTCCTGAGAGAGCCAGTTTAGACTTTAAGACATAACTGAAGACTTTCCTGGGAAAACTTTGGAAGAAATACTCCAAAGTGCAATACATTTATCACCAGGTCTAAATTTTATGTAATTCGGGTTCTTTATGATTATATTTCAGTTGTTATACTGCCAGTCTTGTGTGTTTTGTTCAGTGCCTGCCCATTTGTATGTTGTGTAATTGGAAAGCAGGATGAACAATGATGAAATAACTGTTACACTGGTGCTTTTATGGGCTCTATATTCAAGGAGAAGTCAGCCATCAGGGACTCCCCCAGTCCCTTTCCTCCCTCAGAAGAAATGTTCCATAGGGGTTGGTGGAGGAGTGATGCAGACTATCTGTACTCCTGGCCAAATTTAGAAAACAAAGCTGAACTATTTCTTGCATTGCCTTGCTGGAGTGAGGAAAGTGAATGAAGACCTGGGAAGAGTTTTCTGTGGAGATGCTGAATAATGCTGAGGGAGTGGGACAGTGCTGTGCCTGTTGCTGCCAGGGGGGATGGCCCTGAGGGGATGGAGGCAGAGGCAGATATTCCAGGGCAGGAGAGGGGTTCTGCTTGCCACTTCCCTCTCACAGTGAAAATGCTCTGTTTGTTCTTCTTTTACAGAGCTGAAAACAAGTCAACACGTTTAAGAAGGTTTTTTCCTCATGCAGTTCAGAAATATTTTCAAAAATATTTTTATGATCAAAAAGTTTGTGAAAATTTTGTTGTTTTCCACTCAAAAAGAGTAGAAAAGTACTGAGAGCTCTGGCTGTAAAACAGGCAGGAGGTGGTCTCACTGTGGCTTCAGTCAGACATGGCAGAGACAGAGGTGAGAATTAATAAGTTTAACAGGAAATAGAGAAGAAAATGTGAGGATCCAAGAGTCTATGAGAGTGTGGCTTACAGTCCTGGGGAGGGAAGGGGGCTCTAGGGGAGAGCAACTTGGCTGTGGGGCTTCTGCCTTGGATCTCAGGGGCTGAGATTGATGGAGCTGGTTGAAAAAGTTGGTGATGGAGAAAGAAACTGAAGAAGCAGTTATAGATCAAATTTGAGGCACTGGGAGGCATTTGCAGGTATAGGAAAAAAGAGGTTAGTGCTGGTTTGCAGAGAAATAAAAGAGAGTGTAAAAGAAGGAACTCAGTTCAAATTCATGCAAAGAGATGGAGAGGAGGGAGAAACACAGCTAGAAGAGTTCTGGGGGAAGGGAGGAAAAGTAGGAAAGGAGGTCTTGATGTTCTGCATGAGATCCCATTGGTAGAGGGATAAAACCTAACAGCAAGGGGACGTTCTGTGAGACTGCTGAAGTCGCCTCGGTGGGAGGCACAGAAAGAGGGAAACTGTGATTAAGTTTGTAAGGAAATGTACAAAAAGAGAAGGAGAATTCATGTGGAGGCAAGGACAAAAGTGAACAGACAATAGAGCTGCACTGAATAGGTGAAAACTGTTCCTTTCTGCATCAGCTGTTCGATGGCACATTTTCCGTGGCACTGTAAGGAACACCTGCTCCTCTCCCCGGTATAACCATGATTTCTGTTGAGGAATCACAATGCACATGAAAGCTCTTTCATAAGTGACCAATTAGAGGACAAATAGAAACTGTTTTCCTAGCAGAAGTGCACTTGAACCTCAGGTTGAACAGAATGCTCTGGGAAGGGTAGCACGGTGTCTGCAGACAGGGACAGGCTCATGGAGATGGAGCATCCATCCCCTGCCGTGTGGGCAAGGGCAGGGTGTGCTTGGCTCTCCACAGCCATCCAGCTCCATTCACACTTCTCAGTTTCTACAGCCATCATTGTTTCAGAGTATATTTTTAAGCTAATGGAAAGGTTTTTAAAAATCTGTTGGGATTTGCAGACTTTAAAGAGAGGTTTCCAAGAAAGTAATTGGCTTTGCCTTCATTCAGACACTGAAGTTCAATTTTTGGTGCAGGAGAGCATTAAAAACAGCAAAGAAAAATGGCCTAGGTGCATATAGTTGTAATACAAGCTGCATTTGTAGCATCCCCAACAGGATACAAAAACAATATAGCTGAGGCACTTTGCTAGCATGAAAGAGCATCATTCCTTTGGTATTAGTTTATAGCACATGGAGTCATCTCTCACTTGCAGGAAAAGTCACTGAAATAATTTATGTCACTATTAAACAGCTTCACTGCTGATCCATTGCAGCCTCAGCACATTAACTATATTTACCATCTAAGATACAGAAAGGATTCTGTCCTGTCTGACGAGGAAGCAATAAAGTTTTAGTGAAATGGACGTAAATCAAAGTTTAAGTTTGCCTAGTAAGAATACATAAAGCTATGTTTCACATCATGTTTTATGCATAGCAGTATTCTGCATATATGAATAAAACCTGCATTTGTTGGTAAATACTGCTTCCATATTGTTGATTGTTTTGGTCTGTAAATTAAACCTGTGTACATGCAATGATCTAAAGAAAAATACATTTTTTGGCCCATAACTGTTTGTAAAAAAGATGCATTGAACAGTAGTAGGAGGAGAGGAAATAGCCTAAATATGTAAAGCACTCACTTCCTGGCATCTTCTTGGTTTCAAGTGCACAGTTTGCTACATACACTTGGATTTCTACTTTTCTTTTTGGAGCTTGAGGTTTTGTATTGAGCTGTCACTTTATTAAAGTCTTGCAGAGTGTCTCTGTACGTGTCAGACTGGCCACAGGATGGGGTTTATTCCTGTAAGTGCTTTCTTGGAAGATGATTTGGCCACCAAAAACCTTTGTATGTATAAAGTAATGGTCACAGGGAAATATAATACAAGCTTCTTCTGTCCTTGCTTTGGTAATCCTGATCATTCACTGACTGCCTTTGCTCAGACATTTACTGAAATTCTGGGATAAGAGCTGGTGGTTGGCTGTTGCTGCTGTCAGTCAGGCCCAGTGTTGACATGTGGCAGTGACAAAGAGCAGCAGGTTTGGGGGCAGTGGGCTCAGGCCCTGGGTGTGCTCCAGGGTGCAACGACAGTGCCTTGGAGATGGATGGCAAAGCTGATGAGAGCGGAGTTGCTGGGTGAGGAGCTCGAAGGAAGTGCTGTAGGGAAGTCAGCAGGGATAGGTGTCAAAGGTCAAGGAAATCTTTTTCTCTCCATGCAATTATTTTGTAATTGCCATGTAGTTGAGGCATTGCCATCACTGTTTTAAATGTGGTGATATGCTGGATTCTCTTCCATCCCACAGAGAGGTAAGAAAGGGCCAACCAGGGCCTAGAGAGAAAATCCTGTTGCAGTCAAGGGGATTTGTGTGATCTCTTGAAGAAGAAAGACAATTTTCATGTGCTGGCCCTCACTTATCAAGGTAAGAATTGGGGAGGAATAGGATGCCTAATTTTGACACTGTGATATTTCAATATCATCTATCATGGTTACTTTAATATACCCATTTCCTGTATATCTTGAAGGCTTAAAAAGTTTCCCTGAGACATATCAGTAAGATGGGAGCTATGCTGAATGAGGCAGGTATCAGCTGTCCCAGAAAAAGGATATTCAGAATCCATCAGAATCCGTAACCATCACTTTTTATATGGACAAAGTTACCATGCCTGGCAGGCTGTCTCAGTGTGTCCAATTGTCTGCTTTAACAAACACATCTTTAGGCTTCCAGAAAAGTAAGGTCACTGCTTGGATGAGTAATCTGACACTCAGAAAGAGATGCAGTGGGATAGGTCTACTGCTCTCCAAACAGTGTGCAGAAAAATAATAGTAAAACTAAAAGATAACATATAAGCAATAAAAATAGCAGGTATCTCTTGCTAGGCACATCAATCCCAGCATCATCAGCCCAGCCATGAGTTAGATGGTGAGGGAAAACCAGAGACAAAATGTGTCTCATTTCAGCACTGAAGATTACATGCCATCAAAAAGATAAAATTACCTGAGACCCTTCCAGATCACCTAAAAGTTGGGGTTGTGTATATGCAGCACATTGGAAAACTAGCCCAATTCATCATCTTTGCAAGAAAGCAAATACTTGGCAGGTTTTGTGTTTTAAAGAGCACTCAAAGTGCATGAAAATAAATAAATAAGGTAACCTTAAAGTCTAAGCCCAGGAATGAAAATCTCAGCGACTTCAGCCTTCATCATCAGCTTAGCTCTCTGGGTGTGACAGGCAATTTTCCTTTTTAATTTTCTCCAGCAGTAAGGAAGCTAATGGTACATCTTAAAAGATATGACCTTATCCTTGTAAAGCTACCTGAAGCTTGGCAGAAAATAGGATGGCCTCACTGTCTAAGAAAGGCTGGCTTGAAGGGAAAAATTCCCTATTTTCTTGCATCAATGGGCTGAGGAATGGGAGGGAATATTTTATTCTTGCACACCATTTTTATTCTGCTCCAGAAATGATCCCCGTGGTGGTTTTTAGAGGTACCATTTTATATATTTTTTGTATTATGGATGCTCCACATAGATAGATATGACTCTATTTAGCCAGAATAAATATTGTTAGGGCCAAATTTCTCAATAGCATACCTTGGTGCAGACTCTTCCTCCTCACAGTCTTCTTGAAGGCCACAGTCTGGTGTGCATTCATAAAGCTGTGGGTTTGCTGGGCTTCAACATGGCAAGGGTTTTGATAAAATAAAAAGTATAAATTGCAGCCAGAGCTATTTCAGTGAGCAATCTGTCAAAATATCATTGGTGCTCTGAATCTGTCATAACTGTGGTGAGAGAAAAGAGTAAATTCTGCTGTGATTGTTTCTGTAGGGTTGCTGGTCTGGTTACACCCACACTTCATTGGTAAATGATACATACAGCTGTATTAATTTTATATACATACATACATAAACACCCTTCTCTATCATCTTCTGTGGTTTCTAGCAGAGCCAGGCATTTCCCCACCCATTTTTGGCAGTTGTTACTCCATTATCTTACTATTTAATCTGCTGTCAGAAAATGAAATGTTTAAACACAGCCTTTTTAAGATGTCATGCAGAACAAAGCCCACGTCACAGGGCTGTAGTTACAGGGTGAGTGTATTTTCCTTTCACTGCTCAGCTCTGCTGCTGTCCTGCTTTTCATTTGTTATATATTTTCATTAGAAATGCAATGTTGTATCCTCTCATGATTCATGGAATTAATGAACTCTGAGACCCTGGTCTGTTCAAAGAGTACAATCTGGTACTTTGCAAATATTTTGAACGGATTTCCAATCTTGTGGCCAAAAGCTGGGATTCCATGCAAATCCAACCAGAGATGGCAAGGGAGAGCAGGAGGCAGAGCTCTGCCATCCTGGCACCAACCAACCCCCAGGGCCCTGTTGGGAACAATGTGTGGTTTAAACCTTCTGCCAAACGACTTGTCCAAATTCCCATTCTCTGTGTGGTTCAGCAGAAAACTAAACCTGGACATCACAAATGCCAAAATAACGATCTAATCACTGGACCGTGTGTCCTCTATTTAACTTGACTTTAGAATTTGCACTCTGCTGACTCCAATAGGACAGTTCACACGGCCATCTACTGTTATTACAGGTGCCTAAAGACTTGAGCACACATTGCTTTAAACTCATTTCACATTTCAAAGGTTTGCTTTGTGATCAAAGGGGCTGGAGACTTTTTTTCTAAATGAAAGAGGACATTTTGGGACTATTTTGTCACTCTAGCCACCACAGAAAAGAAAAGGCTGGTGGGGAGGAGGGGGACTGGCAATCAAGTCAAAGCATGCTCCTTTTTTCTGATCTGACTTTGCATGACTAAGACTTGGCTGGAAAGAGGAATATCTTCCCATTCTCTAGGTGTGTTTAATCAGGAATATTCTGAAATGCAACTGAACTCAAACAGAACTGAGTTCATCTAAGGGATCTAAAGAATGTTCTTCCATGAGAGAACTTAGTTTGGGCTACCAAGTAGGTTCTCTGTCTGGCCCTGAGTATTTTGGAACAGTGACCCAGTTCCAGGAGCAGGGATGCAGCATGGGAGCTGTAGCCTGTGTGTGCCAGCATTTAGGGGGAGCTTGGAGCCTCCCCACCTGTGCTGTCAGGGTAAGAGTTTCTAGTTTCTTATCCATTTTCTTACTTAAACCTTCTGAAATGCAATGCATTTTCTTCATCTGAGGGCAAAATCTACCCAGTTTGGCAGGGCTGGGTCCATGTCTGTGACACTTTCCAGTTTGCTGTGGACCTCGTGGAACTCAGGTGGCCCTCTGGCAAACTGTGGCCCATTGCTTTGTATTTCAAGAACTCTCACAGATCTGGTAAATGTTTTTCATGACCGGTATCGAGATGATCTGTAGAGATACCAGGCAGAGGGAAAGAGAAGATTCAGATGCTGTCAGGAGTTGTCAGCATGTTTGTTTATCTGCTTTAATAGTTGCAGAGGATGTTCTGGGTCGTTAGTTTCAATTCAGGAAGATTCAAGCTAAGGTCACATAGCCCAGCTGGAGAGAGCAGCTCAAGCTGTTTGCCTCCACATGTGGCTGGTACAGATGCAGATGTTATTTTGGATGACTTTAATGTTAGTTCTGCATCCTTTGAAGCTTTGTAGTTTTAAGTGTCTGAAGTGAGTGAGTGTCCTGCTGCAGATCCTTGAAATTTATGGCATCTGAGGGTCATGGTTTGAAGCACAACTCTATATTATCTTCAGAAACACAAGGAAGAGATCTCCTGGAGATACTGTTTTGTCAGAAAATAATAATTGACTGGACCTATCAACACTCGTTTGCTCTCTGACAGCTAACCCTGGCTATTACTGATCATGTAGCATGTTAAAGCTGATTTCTGGCTTGAGTGATGCATGGATAGGGATATTTCAGTGGCTTTGAAGTCTAGAAGAGTGATGATTTACGGAGGCTGTGCCTTTAGAATGGGAGGAACTATGTTACAACAACAGAAGCTCTCAGAATGCGGGGTCAGTGGTTGCCACTCATTCCCCTAAGTCCCATTATTTGTGCCTTCATCCAATAGCTGAGGCCAAATGCTTTCAGATGTGTTATATCCCAGGACATGCCTGCTAGTTTGGGAGCAAAAGCAAGTTTGGATGAGTTTCGAATTTGTATTTGCAATGCTCTTAGTATGAGAATCCTTCACCTCAGGTTACCTTTTTCAAGGGATCTGTAAAAAATTTGAATATCCAAGGACTATTGTAAAGAGTGCTGTATAATGCTTATGAGCTTAATCCTCAGTATAATCCCCAAACTTAGTGTATCCTGGCAAGTTTCCTTGGATAAGTGTACTTTGCAGCTAGATCCAGTAAAAAGAATAAACTCCCTAAGTTGAGCATAATGGCCGATATTATTTTTAAAATGAATTCTTGCTTATGTGGCTCTAGTCTTGCATGACTGGGGTTGCCTCTGCATTGAGTATTGAAAAAAGAAATGTTTTAAATCCCTGAGAATCTCTAATGACATTTCTGAATATTAATGGCTTATTTTTTTCCTCTTCCTCCTCTATTTTCTGCCAATTTCTCTCACATCTGTCTTAGTGGATGTGTCAGAACTCAAGAAGTCAGCCAGTGCAAGTGGAAAATTGGGGCAGATATCAAGGAATGTCTTTAGGACGTGGTAGCTGTTTAGTTGGAATGCTTTACAGGTGATTTTATGTGAGAATAAGGGCTGGTGCTTGTCACTTCTGATCTGTGAACAAGAATACTTGCCATGAACACATCAATCACTTGCAATAAGAATTTCCAATCGGGCTTGATCTTCCTTGCAAATACCGGTTCAAAGCCTTATTATTCCCCATATTATCCTTAGGATGGAAAAATGGTTAAAGATGCTTTCCTGGTTAATGATTGCTAAAACTGAAGTATCATTTTTCTTTCCTTCTTAGAGTTTTGGGATAGATTTCTGGATGTATTACCTGATTTATTAATGTGTTTCCAAATTTCACAAAATTCGATAGGTTTTTTACCAGTTTTTCTTCATTCTGTGCTTGTTCCAGAAGAATAAACCAATTCCATGAGTACAGAATTTCCTCCTGAAACACAGAGATCAGAAGGGGGTCTTAGGAGGTGGTGGTTACGGACCCTTTTGAAGGGAAGGGGAACACACCCTTAGTTAGCAAGGGGATGGGAATCCTTTCCCTTGGCACTGTCAGCACCGGAGCTCTCGGGATATTGCTCTTAGCCGAGGACAGTTTAACAAACACACACCACAACTGACAGGGCAGAGCAGCTGAACAAACAGACAAGGGTATAATTTATTCCTTTCCCTGGTTTTCAGTGTCTAGTTAATGCATTAGCTAATATGATCCTTACTGTGTGATGTCAGTTGTGACAGAAGCGGCCTCATCTGTTGTTTTTAGCCTGGGTTTAATTTAGAACAAAGGAAGACAGGGCAAGAGGTGGAAGGGCTGGCACAAGAGAGGAAAATGGGAGGGCTGGGCAGAGAGGAGAGAAAGGGCACTGTCACCAGTGACTGTGGAACAGAGAAGTTCCTAATGTTCTTGTCTAGGCTTTAATTACTTGTGCCTTGGCTACAGCAGATAATTTTCTCTGACCTTGACAATTGTAGCCGTGCCAAATGCCAACTTTTTTCCTCTCCCCTTGGTCAGGATGGATCATCTCGCTGAGAAGTGGCAGATCATCCCACACCCCACAGCATTAGCCTGGCTTTGTTTCATTTACAAACACAAAGTTTTCTCTCAAACTGCCTTCCCAAGTCTGAGGACAGTCTTGGAAATGTCTTTGTTGCCATCCCTCACATCGCTCCTTATAATTCATTTCTGATGGATCCCATCTCGTTCTACTCCTTTTCTGGCTTCCTCCATGTTAGGCCCTCTTTGACTTTGGGGCTGAATCCATCTTTTATTATTTGTTTACAAGGGGTTTAGCAGAATGGGATTATTTCCCATGACAAGGGTTTTGCACACCATGGTGATAAGAATGACAAAAATACATGAAAAAAGATATTGACAAACAGCTTTTCCTTATATTTTAGTCATGTTTTTTGATATCTCTGGTACCAATAACTCCCACTTTTCCCTCACAGTTAGGTGATGACCTCCAGGGTCACCAATACCAAACGTTTTTTTCATTTTATTTGGCAGAAGGCGCCACTGAACCAGGCTGCTATTACCACCACTATTTCCATGTGAGTGCTCCTGCAATAACTGTGATTCACAATCACATGGCAGGATACTGGAGAGCTGGAAAACTAGCACCTATAAGGAAAATTAGAAGAAAAATTTCTGCCTTAAGAAGAATTTATCTGATTCCTGTCTTCCTCAGATATACAGATTGAGCCTTAACTACATAGAGGAGTTTTTTATTGTTTCTGTCAAGGAGGATGAAGTAAGGCTTCTGATTGAATAAATGATGTGTGTGAGGCATGGATGATGACTAGCAATCATTGATTCACCCAGCTTTAGTTTCCAAACACTGCAATTGTTTTCCTATTTTGTGTCCACTGTCTCTGAAACTATATTATATGTAAGTACTCTGAATATTTTATATTGCCATGATTCTTTTTCCCCAGGTTTCTGCCTCTCTTCTTTTATCAGCATTGTAATGGCCTGGGCTTTGGATTGTTTTATCACTTTAAAAGAAATTGGCTGAACAAATAATGTTGCTCTTTTGTTGATTGCCTTGTTGTCACTTAAATACTATTCCAATATAATGGGTAAGTTATTACTTCTAAGACAGATTTGTTACTATGTTTTTTTTTTTTCCTCTGGCATTGAGAAGAAGGAAGGTATCTCAGTAAAAATTGTACTTCTTAGGAAGGAAGAAGATACTGTGCATTTGAACCTCATGAGAATAGTTGATTTTCAGTTTAGGGTAATGCAGTCTCTAATTAATGAAGAGGAGTCTTTCAAAGGTAAAAATGCAAGTGAGGTTTGTGGTTCATGGTCCCTCTGGTTTCTCTTTTCTTCTCTCATTGTATGACTTTGCACCTTTTTGACCAGTGGCCCAATAAAATAAATACTCCTCCATCTCTATTGCTCTGATTGTCTGTAAGGGGAGGAATCCAGAGCACCCAAGCAGGAGGGAAGGAAGCCAGCAGTCCTGTTATCATCAGTGATGTTTGGCCACACATGCTTTGCCTAAGTCTTTGGAAGCAGTGTAGTTATTCTGAATTTACTGTGAGGAATTTGCCACAATGAGCTGAGACAGAATGCAGGTCTCTATTAGATGTGTAAATAATTGCACATTTGTCACATGTGGAAAGCTGGCTTGATGTATGTGTAAAGATAACTGTTTCTTGATGAGCTCAAGTCCTTGAGTTTTAGTGCTTTAGGAGATTTATGGATAGTTGCCTGAGACAGCACGATGTCTATGCTTGGAACAATGTATTTTTAGAACCTATGCATGCAGGTAATAGGCCTGATATTTACATCTAAGGAATACCCCCAATGAACGCTGTAATCAATACCAAATCTGAATGCTCAGCATCTCTGAAAGGTAATGCCCAGAAAGAGAAGCAAGTGGTTTTCCTTTTGTGAAAGAAGAAATCAACAGACATCAAGTAATAAAATACAGAAAAGGAAAATAATAATAATAAAAAAAAACCCAAACAAGATCTCAACTCTCCTCTGCTTTTCAGAAAATAAGGGGTTTGTACCTTTTTTTACCATTTATAGCTCTTCTAAGTGTGAAGAACCAGCTATGAAGAGGAAAATTCCCAATCAAAGGTGTCATATGTGGGAGAAAAGGAGCTGCTTGTTTTCAGGCTGAAGAGGTAGAGGTTAAGTGACAGTTTGAAAACAGCCGAGACTCATTCTAAAAAAATCAGTGTGATGTACTTATTTGTAAAGGAAAGGAGTATGAGCAGAGGTGCTGATTTCTTTTTCTCTTCAAGAAAGGGCTTTGGTGGAGTTTGTCTAGCCTGCTGTCAAAAATGAGTAATATTGTGTAGCATTAAAAAAACAAAACAAAACCCAAAAAAACCCCTCAGAACCCCCAAAATATTCTTTGTTTTGTGGCTGTCTGTATCACATTGCCCTGCAGCAGAAACTGAGTGAAATCAAAGGCAGCTGTAGTGAGATTTTCACAGGGAGTGAGGCAATGGTAAAAAGGTGCATCAAGAGGGAAGTACCTCCTGCCTGGGTCAAAACAGCCTGAACCAACTGCAGCCTCTCCAAATCGATATCCAGGATGATAAGGGGTATAAAACTTTTAGTGTTGGCCTGAGGAAATGGTGGGAGCTCTCAGAGTCCATCTGAGAGGCAGGTGAGCAAGAACACGAGCGGTGGGAATGGAGCTGTGCTTGTCTGATGAGCAAAGGGGGTTGCCTGTTGAGGACTCCAGAGGGCCACGTGTTTCCTTGTCCTGTCTAAAGCACAGTGAGAGCATCCTGCATACCCCTGCTTTATGACTGACTGGAAAATTCCCAGAATTTAATTTACCATGTGGAAAGCAGGAGTGTATTACTGGGATAAGGTAACAGATAGATGAACCGTTCTATGATGCATGAATGTAGAATTGTATAAAAATAAGGTTTAAGGAAAAAAAGGAAGCAAAGAGGTATTAGATGTATTGCAATTTTCTTTTTAGTATAATAATTGTTATGTACTCCCTGCTGGGAGGGACTTTATTAGTCTATTTAAACTGAAGCTTTGCACATTTATCATGGAGGCAACTTCTTCAAATGCAGTAGAGACCTGCTGGAGCTTGCACGAGCCTTTGTGTCTCTTGCTTGATTTTGAAAAGCTATCAAAAAGCAAGCAGTCATTTTAATTTATAGGTAACAGTGTAGAGAAAAGCTAATTTGTTACTACTCCACATAGTTATATGCTAATTGTCAGCCACACTCTTTTCTCCAAAATATGAGTCTGTCTGTCTAACCACAGTGTGGCACTAATGGTATAAATGCAGCAGAACACAGATGGAAATTAAACAGCAGCTGGGTAATCATCTTCATAAATGTAATATTAAAAATATCACAATCCTTTAATTTTTGTTCTGCTTGTATAAGGCAGAGCTGCATGACAAATAGCTATCATAACTTTACTGAGAGAAATGCAGCTTGTGACCGGTTTAAACCAAATTACTCTTTCGCCCTGCTGTCCTCACTTGAGCTTTTGAGCACCAGTATTAACAATCTGGTAAACACCAGATCGGGGTCATAAGCACTCATTAGCCTCTCAGAGAAAGGCCACCTCTGGTTTGTTGAATATTGATTAGGAGGCACCAGAACATATCAGTCTGAAGCCACCAGGGAAGATGCTGAACATCTGAAGCATTTCCTCTGCATTTCATGAAGCTCTGGACCAAATCTGCTGTGGCCACTTTCATTTTCATTTTTACTGACATTTCTCTGTCCTTCTGCTATTGCACAGGACCGGGCACTGTAGAAAGCTGATTGAACAATAAACAAAAGTGTTGCTGTCACCCTGAGCCACTTGTGGGATGGAGGACTACTCTGACAACTTAACTTGGCTTTTCCATCCCTCATGGACAAGCCTACTTCCTTTCCTTCCTCTGATGCATTGCAAGTGTAATGTGTCTTGTCCTGATGCCAATACCACCACAATAGATTGCAGTGCTTCTCTGAATAGAGATACTGGTGAGTCATTTTCATCTCTACTGAAATTAATTCATACATTTTCCCCCAGTTTGCATCGAAATCAGGTAACTCGACTGATTTAAAGTCTAAACTCGCAATTGGTAAATATAGAAAACCCTTCTAAAGACAGTTTCTTGAAATTGGTAGCATAATCGTAAATACTGTTGAAGATGACCTTGAGGTAATAACTTCAAAAGCTGATAATAGGATTTATGCTCTGGTAGTAGAAGGTGTTTAAAAATTAAACAAGCAAAACATTGTTTCAGTATTAAAAAACCTCATATGTTGTCTTAATATGTGCTATAATCCAAGCCTGACTGTGCATAATAAGCTTGTAATTCCATTGATCCATTGATGGGGAGATAACAAACCCCTGTAAATGGCGAGTGGATTGTGTGTGAGAAATGCAATATTGATGGACCCGCTCAGCGCTGTAACTCTCCTGTATTCTCTGGGTCCCTGTCCTGCCTGCACCCAGCCATTGCCTGGGGATGCCCTGCCTTGCTCAGTGTCCTCAGCAGGCTGGAAGGCAAACCAGTGAGGCTTTGCACGTGATTCCACCAGCTGAGCCTCTGCTTTGCCTGCACTTGGCATCCTCACATCCTATGGGCTGTGCAGGCAGAGATTTGTGAGCATGCAGAGCTGGATAAAGGGATTCCTGGTACTTGTAACCACATACCCTTGACTGGTAACCACACAGGAACCACACCACTTGCTTATGTTGCTGGTTTTGCAACATGGTTCTTGAAGTAGTTTTCTCCCTATGGTCTCAATAAGAATTTTCAAGGGGTTGATATTTTATGGTCATACATGTACAGTGTCATAAGCTTTTTTTTAATGTAAAGTTAAACATGAACATTGAATAAATGTGGGATATAGATAGAAACATTAAGGGGGAATGTTACAGTTAAAAGAAGTATTTGATATTGTGAAATTAGTGGCAAAGGGAGGGCAGGCTGCCCTTCAGTTCATCTCAGCAGCACAAAAAACTGCATTTCTTAAGGCATGGTCCTCCACTGTTGAAGTCAACGACAAAGAAAAAAATTCCATACTACTTTGATAACTGAAGGTTGAAGCCTTAAAAGAGCTGTTAATATCATCTTGCCCATTAGTTGTTTTGGAAAATGAAACAAGCTCCTTTAGACCTCTCTTCCCATCTCTTATAGCTTCAAAGTCAGCAAAACAGATTACGGGCTAGAGATACAATCTCACTTCTCCTCTGCTGTCTAGAGAGTCCAGGGTTGTGTTTGCCTGTCATAGCCCTACAGAAAAGTGGGCCATCTATTTAATTTTGTTTTGCATTATATGCTCCAGAAAATGCAACTTTATCTATATAACAGTCTGGGATGAGGCAGAGAGAAGGAGCTGCTCATCTAACAATCTGCTTGTTTCCAATTCAGAATCTCACCACACTTTCCTGAGGCAACACTGATCCAATCCATCCTAATTGCCTCTCTTAGCTCAATGTGGACTTCATAAAAAGTAAATATTGGGTTCATGCTAAATAAGTTTTGCTTTGCTGAGTGTTAAAGTCTGCCCTTCTGATGCAGACCCTTATTTTTATTCACAGAAAGTCAGTGGATGAGGCTCATAACTTTTTGGGAACATTTGTGCAATCCATATGGTTGTTTTTTTCTGATGAGGAATATGACTGGAGTTAAGGCATTTGCTGTTAAATAAATGTTCCTTGTTTTAATTTCTCATCACTCCCAAAGAGATTGGATGGAAATCATAGTGCTTTAATACAGATGGAGCTCTGAGGTAGATTGCAGCAGTGATGAGGAGATATTTTGGACTTCTTAAATGGTGTGTGGGTGTCTGGGGAGAGTGGGATACAATCTTGTCTTGACTATCAGACAAGGTGGAGGTCCTGAGAGCTCTGCTTCCAGGGTCAGAGTTGGAAACACGAGCTGCCTTCTGCCCAGGTGCAGGGGCTGTTCACCCTGCAGTGCTGTTGTCACACACTGGTCACCCTCCAGCTCAGCTGTGGGGCCAGCAGTGCCATATGGGTTTTAAGCAGCACCTTTTTGTTAGGTTGGTGCAAGAGCCCTTGTTTCCCAAAAACCCCCACTCTCTTTATGATTTTAATTCAAATTACGGCTTCATTAACTGGGAAGTCTAGTTTATATATTCAAGTCCCTAAAGATGTGGAGAGGGAAAAATTTGTCAAGGATTATTCTCAGGGCAGGATGACCAAGCGAAGGAGGTGAGAGGAGGCACAGCTGAGATACACCAGAGCTGCTTGGAGGGGTCTCTTGGATTCAGCTGGGTGCTCTAGACCAAAGCCCAGCGCTGCCAATGCCCAGAGGACAGCAGTTTCCCAATTCTGGGCTGGGTGACCTCTTTCCTTTGGCTTTGGAGAAGCCTCTCCTTGGGCTGGCAGACAGGGAGCTACCCTGAGCTCTTGTGGCTGCCCCTTGAGAAGGGTCTGTTGAAGGGGACATGGGCACACAAATTAGAACTACAAATACACCAAGATGCAAAACGTGAATCTTTCAGTCTGTGTACAAGCTGTGCATACCTTGATATGAAGAAATTAAGCATTGCAGTGTTCAGATATGAGTTTGGTGGGAGGGGTTTAGAACATTTCAAATTAATGCAATGTCAGTGACCTGTAACTCAGCACTGCCAGATTGTCTTCAAATCACAGACCTCAACCTCTTTTCTGTTCATGTTCAAGATAAACCTGACAGTTTTCAGTCTAAGCTGTTTTTTACTTCCCTAGCCAAGACTGTATACCACTAAAAATAGAGTTTATATTAGAAGTTACAGCTTTTAGCTATGAAGCCTTCAGGATGGCTCCATTATATTGCAGTTCTGTTAATTAAAATGAAGGGGGAAAATATATATAATAGGATTGTGCTAATAAAGCATGAACTGAACAGTCTTACCTTAAGATACTTGTCTGTTTTTCCTTACTGTATGAGCAGTTGTCTTTGTCTTCCTCAAAATACAATGAAATTGAGGGGAGATTATTTTTTTAAAAGGAAACTTCTAAGCCTTCCTGTTCACTGGCATTCTGGCACCCTCTGATTTGTTACATAATTGTGTTTAGGCATCTTTGGGCAGTGGATGGGAACACAGTGGAGCCTGGTTGAATAGGTGCTTCATGTTGAATTCAGATTGCCAAGTGCTACAGACTGAATTGCTGGAGCTGCTGGATTAATAGGCTGGGATTTTTTTCCTCCGGTGTGCTTTCAGGAGAACTTGTACTGAAAAATAACTTTCACTTCTCACCTTAAACCTGGAGGGTTTCTCAAATAGTCTGTGGTGTTGTAAATCTGCTATACAATTTGTAGACTCTTAATAGTGATCATAATACAGAAGCAGGGCTTTTATATCAATATGACTGTACCAGGAAAGAAAATTGAATCTTTCCCCATGTTTTCTGAATTAAAATTTAAAACATGCACCAGCAGTGTAGATCTAGAAGCAGTAGGTAATGTTGAACTCGATTCTTTGAGCATGATATTATGCCCCCAGCATTAATTTTTTTTGCATGGTTGTACTACATTTAGCTTCATTCTTCATATGAAATCTATGCATTTCTATTTTTTACACATTTCCACCCAACAGAATCGGAGCTTTTGTGAAATGGATTGGAGAGACCTCAGGTGTTCACGGGATTGGGGACAATAATGGCTGCATTAAATACCATTTAAAGCATTACATTTTGCTAATGCTTTAAAGTATTTTGTATTATTACTGTGAACATTGGTCACAAGAATATTGGTTTCTAAAAGAAAGAAATAATGCAGCTGTCAGGTTTAAATAAATCTCCTGCAGAAGCCAAGTTTGTCCGTGCACTTTCCAGGAGAATTCAAAGGTGAGAGCAGAGCACGGGGTTCAAATGGGCAGAGCTGCCCATGGGAATTCTGCCACTGACAGTAGCCAGCACAGCTTTCAAATGGGTTATAAAATCCTGGAAATCAAAGCAGAGGCAAGATGTAAAATATGTTAACTTCTGTCACTTGCAAGGCTCAGAGAGACAACACTGTAGAAATAAAAAGTAACATTCTGAGTAAACCAAAATGACAGAGCACGCATTGCAAAGTGCTGCTCAAGCATATCAAGTGCAATCCAGCCACTAACTCGAATGAAATATCCTGCAAACTGTTATTGAGCACCAGCCTCGCACCACAGCAGTGTCTGCACAGAAGAGCTCTGGGTAAGAACTGGAAAAAGTTCTGATCACTTATCCTAAGAAGTCATTAGAGGTAGCAAGGTAAAAATTTCTGGAGTATAGCTGATCAATCCATCTGAAACTGCTGCTAAAAGGAAACAAAAATATATTTCTTGGTGAGTTTTGATAGCTGAAGTGAGGTTTTTCCAGAGTTGAAATGCATCAGGTTTCTGATAGCCATTATTAGATGAAATACTGTTGGGAGACTTCAGCTCTGAGCTGATCTTGTCCCATTTCACCAGAATTAAAGGGTGATTTGTGGGGTTGCTGTGGTGGGAGCAATAGTAGTAATTTTTTTGTTGCAGGGCCTAAGATTTTATTGGGTGTTGTGCAAGGGAAAATGAAAAATCTCAATGTATGTTCTCAATTCTACGTTTTTAAAATGTGTAAGGATGGAGCTTAAACTGGGCATTGCTTTTGGTGTGTGACTAGTAAAGAAAAGTCAGATTTTTCATCATGTACTGGCTATGAAATATTTAAAAGTAATGGAAATAGTCTGGATAAAGATTTTAATCTCAAATATTAATGAATATCTATATATTTGTCTGCTCAAACTGAAATTGGATATTAATGTAAAAAAAAAAAAAAAGGGAACTGCAAACTTTCTAGTCCTTCACTGATGGTAACAAGGAATGTGCACAGCACACTGGGTGCTGTCTGTCCTGGTGGTGCCACACATCACATCCCTGCTCTTCCAACTCTTCCTGCTGCTCCCAGACACCAACATTGTGTTGTGTTCCCTCGAGTCTGCAATCACCTGTCTGAATTTGGGCTCTTCCTCCCCTCTTTGGGGCTCAGAGCGCTCCTGGTGTACCCTTCACCCCTGCCCCACACGCTGGGCAGGCTCTGGCAGTGCCAGTTTCCCAGGACAAGGGGCAGAGGGAGCTCAGCTGAGTGTTGGCCCTGCTGCAGCAGGAGGGAGGCATCCGTGGCAGGGTGGCCAGGGACAGATGTCCCCTTCTCCACATCAGTGATGGGACACCAGCACCAGAGAGGTGGCACAGCTGCAGCTCTTGGTGGCACTTGCCAACTTGTCACAGCTTCTTCCTGAGCTAAATCTCCCTTGGAGTGTGTGTTTTGTGTGAACAGGGCTGAATCCACTCTTTTAGGCTGCCCATGGCTCGTGTTGTGGCAAAGCCTTGCTCCTCAAGGAGGGTGACTGCAAGCCAAGCTTTGTGACTGCAAGCAGAGAGTTACAAGTGGGGTTTGGGAGTCTCTTGAGAGCAGCTGGGGTTGTAAGTGGGATGTGGCTGATACTGTGGTGGGAAATGGACCCAGAATCTCAGGCTTTGGGGCAAGACATCAGTCCCTAAGGCAGAGGGACAGACATAAGCACACACATTAAAGGCATGTTTTATGCCATGGGCTGTGACTAACTCAGCCTGACGTGTTTGATCTAGATCCTTGTGCTCACATTGCATTTTAGCTGTGCTGAGAGCTGCCTGGGCACTCTCCTTGTCCCTGCAAGGCACTGCTGCAGGCTCAGTGTCCTGGCAAGGACACCTGCCCTGTCTCTGTCACACATTTGACTACAGGGCATACGTACCTTAAACTTGTGGGGTTTATTTCCACTGAGCTTTTCCATTTGGGTTCACATCTAGATCCTTAGCTAGTGCTAACTGGGTGTTTCTCCAGTTGTTTTAACAATGTTTTTCTTTGTGGAGTGAGACTCTCCAAGCACACCTCAGGGATAAAGATAAGATTTGAAACTGGGAGCCGTATCATTTAAGAAAAATTCAAACCCTTCAAAAAGAAAGAAACAGCAGGAATGATTTGATTTTCAAGTCATGTTAGAGGGAAAAGTTTATACAACAAGAACAGAAACAGATTTGTTTGTATTTTTTTTTTTTTTTTTTTTTTTGCCAGGCCTCAGACTCAGGGAATCGAATGGATTATTATTGGTTCTTATCTAAGTTTAGAAAGAGCTGTGAATATATAATAAATACAACAGAGAGATTTCAGTGTTTATTGGTTTACTGGTTTATTGATGCTTCACTTGTCTGTCTTTGCAAGATGTGCCATTTATGAATACTTGGCTAATCTCCAAAGACAGTCGAGATTTGTTCCATTTATTGCTCTTCTGAGTTTGCCTTTTGGCAAAAAGTCTCAGATCAGGAGCCGTTTGCATATCAAGGCTCACAGGTCTCCTTTGAAAACCTGCCAGGTCTTGGAAGTCATGAAGCCTCTCACTTAAAATTAAGGAAACAATAATTGAATGTATTAATTCTAATTCTTAACATTTTTTTTTGGTAATAGGCATACTTTATTTTGCCATAACTTCATGTAACTGAATAAAGATGGCATGCAGTGTTCTGGCTTCCACTCAGGGGGGAAGTACAAGGAAATGCTGCAGAGGGGGAGGTATTTTGGCCATAAGTTGCAATGAAGTTTATGTTTATTATGCTGATAAGGGAAGAGCCAATACAACACTGGTCATGCTGCTGGTGATGTCCATAGGGAAAGGTCAGGAGCAGTTGTTTCATCCCTTTTAGAGGGTTCTGAAGCTGCTCCATAATGTTGATCAGTGAAGCAGGGATTGCTGCACAGCTTATTAACAGCAACCGGAGCTGGAGGAAAATACCTTAAACATCTCTGTTCTTGAGTGGAAGCAGTCTGGCAGCAAAGAGAGCAGTGAAGCAAGCACAGCTTGGGTTGGACTCATTCCCCTGGAGCCTGTGGGCAGGCTGGAAGCACCCTGTGGCATTGGCCTCAGAGGGGTTAGCCAAGGATGGTTTTTACCTTCCCTACGTGCCTAATTAGAAATATTTCTCCTGAAGGAGCTTCAGCCTGCAGAAGGAGAGGGGAAGTGCTGTGCAAGGAATGGTGAAGTGGTGGTGATGAGCAGGAAAAGCAAGAATTGGCAAATAGTGGGAGCTGCAAAGACACAATCAAATGCTGTAAAGGGCACTCTTGGGTTTGAGAACAGGAGAGGGAGGCAGGAGGATCTACTGATGGCACTGCTCAGGGAGCTGATCCATAGTTATTGAGAAGTATCTTTGCTGGCTACTTGCTGAAAACAAAATAGTGCTGTATCTTGCCATTTTAGACAGCAGGAACTGAGCTTCTCTCTGTCCAGCACCTCCTTCTGTTCCCAGATCCTCATTTGTGTCACAGGAGAGCTGGACTTGTGGTTACAGAAAACAGTGGCACTGCTCTATCGACTCAAGCACCCACAAACCACTTGTCACTCTTCACAACTCAGGGAGGATTGATGCCCAGAGAACCCATCAGTCCAGAACAGCAAGGCAAATAACAGCCCCAGCTGCCCTGACTTATTTAATATTTATCCCAGGCCTACGCAGTGCTCTTCCCTCTGGAGCTCAGTTCCAGTTTTTGCTCATTTGATCCATCTTTGAGCCAAATATAGAGGTGTTCTTTTAAGGGGGGAAAGAAAATGAGTGCCATCAGTAGAGAACTTGATGGCAAATGTACATCTCAGTGTATTCCGCTGTCTGCTCTCTCAGCAATCAATCCATAAATGACCTTTTCCTTTTCCACTCTATAGTAGAGTTTTGATTTTATAAGCTGACCAGCTTCTTTCTGTTTCCCAAATCCTCCTATTGTGCTGTAACTGCCTTATTAGAATTTCCATAAGCATATGGAAACATTATAATAAGTTTCTCAATATGAAGTTCTAACAGTGACTATTCAGTCCTGTAGGCTATAGATCATCCCTCATATGCTTTTGAATCAGGTATTGATGCTGCTCTATATTATAATGGGGTTATATTTCATTTTCTTAATGTCACATTTTTATTAATTTCTGATATTGGTACCATACTAAGTATCTTATTCATATGAGCACAATCTCTGAGGTCGAAGATATAATTAAATATGCACCAAAAAGGTGTGGCTTGCATCTTGATACTGAAAATGACTTATAATCTTTATAACTATTACATATCTTATGTCTCATAGACACATGTGTCATATTCCATTTAATGCTCTGATAGTGAGGTTCTTCAGTTGTTGTAAAGTATTTGTGTATTCTGTATTTCCTATCAGTCTTAAAATTGCTGTTCCTTTCACTTAACGTCTTCTTTTTGCTTTGCTTCAGAATTTCTCCCCAGTCTATGACTATATTGATTCTGTCACTCATCCTTTATTACCTAATTAGTTTTAGTTGTGTTGGTAGGACTTACATACTAATTGTAGTTTTCTGGATCAGCTTTCCCAATGTGACACTGCTACTATGAAGGGAATGTTTAGCAGAAGAATTCTAGCAGTGGGAGTCACATGGAAGACTTGAAACAGTGAAATGCAAAGTCTCAAAGTCTGGGGAGCAAATAAAACGCCCTGAAATTTAGGTTCTGATGTGAAGGACAGCCTGACTTGTTGTTCATTGCCTCCTGTTATTGCAATAGTACTGTGGGAAATAATGCTGTGAGTGACTTTCCTCTGGAAGTGAAAACAGGAAAGATGTCTGAGTGCAAATGGATACAGCTCCTGTTAGCTGCTGGTGTGCCAGAGGTCAGGGGAATTTGCTTGCTACAAGATATGGTTCATGAGACTCATGATTTCCTGCTTTGTGTGGTTTGCCTTGCTTGGCATCTTCTGCTAAGATTAAGGGAGGGTGTCAAGTAGCTAAAGCCAAAATATCAATTTTGTGTTTTGGAAAACTGAAACATTCTAACACTAAAATATTCTTACTTTAATAATAGCTTTTTATCAGGAATAAAAGAAACCCAAGTCTTGCATAGGGAGCTGGTGTGGAACATGGTCAACAAGGTTTAAAACTGTAAATTGGCTGAAATATGGAGCTAAATCTTGAAGTTTTCTCTCTGAATAACCTATTTTAATGGTCTGAGTGTCAGCTGTGTAAAGTTTGCACTATTTTGCTCAGACTCCAGTGATGATGAATGTTCTAACAAACCTTGTGCTTTTCCAGCAAGAAAAAAAAGTGATGTGGTTTCCCAGTATCCCTTTAGCAACAATTATGAATCCTCTGGCACTCCTAACTAAGCATTTAATGTCAAGTTTACCTTTCACCCTTAACTCATCTAGACATTAACTGATCTATAAAATTCACTTGAGGATTCATTACCAATTATAAAACTCTTGTTCTGAAATGTGGATTTTTTTTCTTTATATTAAAACATTTTAGTCAGTGAAATATCTTCACATCAAACAAATGATGGATGAATGATCGATTGCCAATACATCTGGTTCATTCAGTTTTGCATTTTATTACTTTGTGGACGAGGCAGATATTATCCAAATTCTTCTGTCAGTAACACCAATGGAAACGCTGACTAATTGTTGCAATGAATGGCACTGATCTGCATTTTCACACACCATTGACCAAAATACAGCCCAGAGCACAGAGGAAGAGGTGGCACTTAGGGAAAGCTGTGAAGGATGCAATGTCATAAAGCTCAGAGCCACTGGGCTTAGTTAAAAATCCTTGGAGTCTTGCCTTGCTACAAGCAGATGTGATTTTTGATTTTTCACTGTCTTTTCACCAGGACTAAATGCTGCTGCTTGGTGGGAAATATTTGGTTTTGTTAGGGGCAAGCTAACACCCATTCCTTAAGAAATTCCATAGAAATGGGCTGGTCCTGATGCTCTGGGAGGAATGAGGCTGAGGGGGTATAATGGAAAAGCAAAAGTCAAAATCCCCTCATTCATCTAGAACGAGAGGAAAATGTGGAAGCTTTCTGCTCTGTTTTTTGGGAAAAGTTTGCTGACATGTTTTATGGACTTGGAGACAGACGTCATGATAAGATTAAAAAGGAAAAGGAAAAAAAAGTAAATGTGGAGCCCAAGGAGAGCTGCTGTTTGGGGCCCCTCGAGAGGACAGGAAGGTTTATTGAGCTGCTGCACAGTGACAGTGCAGTCCTGGTGTCTGCCACTGCCCACCTCAGCCGGGTCTTGGCCCATTCCATCAGCTTCCACACGCACAGCCAGCCCCAGCCTTGGGGCTCTGGTGTGTTTTTGAAAGGAGATCAAGTGAAAACACTGTCAGGACTCCTGTTTACCTTGAGGAAGGAGTAGAAAGAAATGAGGTGAAAGCCGTATTTGCAATGAATCACTCTCAGAAAATGGTTTATTGCAGAGATATCTATGAAAGCAAAGGCAGGATGAGAAGCACACACATATGAGCCCACCAGATCTATTAACTGAGGTTGTCCAGGGCAAGAATCAACAAGAGGAGATTTTGCACTTATTGCTGGAAAATATGTCAGCATCCCCTCGGGAATTCCAACTGCCCTTTGATAATAACTGCTAAAACCCAGTGCTTTCAGGATTTGCAGGTGTCAATCTAACTCATGTTTTTTGTCACCTGTGATGTAGATTTCAGTTTATGTTTTTTTCTCAAAGTTTCTGTAAATGTGCTGCAAAAAAAACCAAACCCCAAGTCCAAAAAGCGCAACACGTTTAACCTGCAGACATCAGCTATGTAGATTTTAAATATATCATTCATACAGAGTATTAAGCATAAAATGGGATTACTCATGGTCTGAAATATTCTGAATAAGAAATTTTAAAAATGCTTTTGTATTTTCTGGAGAACGGGGCCACAAAGGTAATTTAGATGTTTCTTTATGATGGTTTATCTCAGTCTTTTAAAGAGGTGTATTATTGTGTGAAGGCTTTAAAAAAGCCCAGAACAACAAAGGAAAGCAAAGCATTGTAACCTCTATTTGTAGTGGTTGATGACAGTGAATTGGAAATGTTAAACAAGAAAAATAAAATGGCTGAAGTGCTCTGTGATAGTTCTGTGTATATTCTTGACAAGTGCTTTGATGTTGAAAACTCCCATTGTGATATTTTTCAGAAAGGAACACTTCATTTTTTTATTATCCAAACTGCTTTAGAAATATGTCATTGTTTCAATGTTTACAGTTTATGTAGTCTAATAACAATGTTTAGGGAATAAAAGGCACTGAACACTTCTTGTAGGGGCCAGAGACATTTTTGGAGAGTGAATATTTGCAATATTAAACAGGTATTTTGCTTTGAAATGGGGAAGAAGAAACAGTCATTTTTGGGTTTTACTGTGAAAAGGGCAATTTTGCATTGGGCAACTAAAATACTGGTTGTACACCCATAAATCAGAGAAATAGATTCTACAGCTGCTTTTCAGCTGTTGGTGATACCCAGGCTGTGATAATGCCACGCGTTTCCAGCGCTTACCTGCAATGCTGTCAACTCACCTGAGCTGCAATTACACACCTGATTCCCCATGCTGCTGCGCTTAAAATCACCGTGGCTACATCCTCTGCTCTAACTAGTGTCTTAAATACCCATGTTTTCAGTCTTTGGGGAGCTTTGTGCAGCTTTCCCTCAGCCCAGGAGCTTGAATACGGCTCCTAAACGCTGCAGTGTGGAAGTGTCTGAGGTGTAAGTGCCTGTCATGAAACACGAGCTGCATTTTCTCACCTCGCTGTTTGATGTCTGTCAGAGCTGCCGTTCAGCTGGAGCCCTTCACACTGGGAGAAATCAGGAGCTGGGTTTGTTGGGTTTTTGGCTCCAGCTGGGAGGGTCTAAATGTTTCCAGAAGGAAATGACAGCTTTGCTTGGGTCTGTTCTTAGACTTGGAGCATCATGGAGCTCCGCAAAGTCAGAAGGGTTGTCCTGGCTTTATACACTGGTTTTCCTCCTCTGTTATACTCAAGCTCTGTGTAGGTTTTGAGTAGCTGTAATATCATCCCCAAAGATGTTCTTTTCTTTGTCTGCAGAAGTTTCTATCTTTTGGAGAAGGCAGGTACATTACCCTGCCTAAACAACTTTGAGATTGACTGTGAGGCAGCACTAAAGACACAATAAATGGTGAATCATCTGTCGCAGACAAACCAACCCCTGTAATGGAATCACTTGGATAGGTGCCATTTATCCTTATCATTTTCGAGTGAGAGTTTTACATTAGGGGAAAAAGACATGAAGAAATGTTTTCTAGCTGCCTGCCCGTCATCCTTGAACCAAGATTTATACAGGAACTGATCTTTGTATCTTTAACATTTATTGGTATTAACAACACTGGAGTGTAACAAATAGTCAGACTCACCATTTTTGCAAGATATCAGAGAGGTCAGGAATAATTTTTGCTTCTTTTTTTTTCTTTCTGCTTGAAAGTCACAAGGTCATCTAGGAAATAATATGGGTGAGGAATATGAAGAAAGTTAGAAAAGCTGCTGCCTGTGTCCTACTACGCTGTTTAGAAAGATTTACTAACGAGTTACAGTGAAAGAAGGCAGATGAGCAAGAATGCAATTATTTACACTAGATTTGGAACACGAGATGTGTAACAGCTACACCAGCTTAAGGAGCACCCAGCTGCCTCCCTCTGTCTCGGTTGGTGAATTCCCACCTGTGCTGTGGTTGTTCCTGCTATTGTTCCAGCGACAGCACAAATTACAGCAATAAAATTACCTGGGTAGGTAGGTTTTAGCCTGGATAATTTTACTGGTCTGCAGTGTGGCCCCACAGAGGGGTGGCATCACAGTTTGGTGGCAGATTGAAATAGAAATGAATGAAGGGTTGAGAGCAGGGAGGAAGAGTAGAAACTTAGATTAATTTTGGTACAGTCCAGACCTGGTGTAATTGATTAGAAGCACATGAACTAACTGTGTAACTTGTCTTTTATTGCTTCATCAGGTTTCCTATTTTACTGGTCCATGTAGCTCAGAGTGAAAAAAAACCAAACAATTTGTCTCTAAATGCTGTAATTGTTTGCTGTACCATTCCCTATGTATTAGAGTTAACTGTAACAGCCTGGTGGAGAAAGTGGTAGGAAAACCTGGATGAGAAGGATTCAAAATCAGCAACAGAGGGGGAGGAACTACCTCAGAAAAATAAGGTACTGTAGGAAGCTGAGTCTAAACACAAGTCAAGACTGATTTGATGGCAGCAAAAAGACAAGGAAAAAACCAAATGTGAGATGCAATAAAAAACCAATGATGGCGAAAGTAAAACAAAACTGTTTTCTGACTTAAGATCAGTCGTTTTATTGATTTTTAAAATATAAGCTCTATTTTGTTATGTGTGCCTGAATATACCAGGCAAAACCTAAACCCTGAAATGCTTGCATAGCCTCAGGCAGCCCCCAGCCCCCTGGCCAATAACTCTTGTCTGGCTCGTGCTGCAAGTACAACAGTGTGTGTGCTCTGTTTGCAAGGTCGTTTATCCACAAAATCCCAGAGAACTGCATCAAAAGGGTCAAGAACAAGCTCTTTTGGATCTACACTAGGCAAATCACTGAATTTTTGTTAAAACAATTGTAAAAAATCATGGAGAAAGTTAAAAAAGATCCAGTGCAAAGACATATGATTACTGCAGTGTGTGTCTAAAATCTGCTTCTTAAATGCAGTTCTGCTGCAGTTAAACACTAAGGTACCCCTGGAGCTCAGATTTGTCTGACAGAGGAAATCCAGGGATAAAATCTCTTTTCAAACAAAGCCATACCGAAGCCCATGAAAGAAAAATAAAGACAGATGATGCTCATTGGGGGTGTCTACAAAAATATTAATATGGTAATTTCTTTAAATCTATGGATTGTGCAATTCCATTGCCTTCAGTGGAATTGCACCAACTTAGCCTATTGGGCATTTCAACCAGCACACCCAGCTCTGCACTGAATGAATCTGCTGATAACAGATTCGAGAGGTGTGATTCAATAACTCCTGCTATCTTAGGCGCCAAAATGCTTGTAGCACATCTAGAAATGCAGGGCACTTGATCCTGCCAAAGAGCCCTGGCTTCTGTTGAAGGAGCTGCCAATATAATTGCAGAAGGTGAAACGGGTTAAGTCTGAGACAACTGATCACTTGAGTCCCCTCTAGGGAGGTGAGAAAGGCACCGAGTGGAGCAGCACTGCTGCACTGGCTCCACTCCACCCCAGAGATGTGATTCAGCATCCCAGGGTGGCTGTGGCATCTCAAAACTGATGTGAATGTGATCCTGATTTCTAACCAGGTATTGACTGAGAAAGGTGGAGCCATGGGACATCTCTGCTCATTTGGAGCAACTGCTCATACTGACAGGCTGGATTTGGGTTGGGAAAGAATTTGGTGTGTTGATTGAGAGATGTGGAGTTAATCCCACTCATTGTTCTAGTGTCCTGGGACTTTTTTTTTTCCTAGGCCTCATTTTGATAGCAGGAGTCCTCTGTGGCAGTTGTACAAATACAAAATAGTTGGAGACAGAGTGACACAAACCCCTTCTGCATTTGGAAGAGGAAGCACAATACATACATACGATTTCCATGCAATCCAGCCATCTGGGGTCGTTCTGCTTATTCCTTGGGCTCTGCATTGGAGACTTCTGCATTTGGTGGCACACCACAGTATTTTAATAATCTTTTCACTTTCTTTCTGGGATTACTTATACACAAGTCTTATTTTGGTTTTGGACTTTGCACAATATTTGAAGAGAATAGCAGAAAACTCAAAACTCTTAATATTTTACTTTGGACTCTAAAATTAGCTTAATACATTCATAAAAATGAAAGTGAGCCTTATGCTGAACAAAAAATGAATGCATTGTAAGTGAAAAGAATTTAATTATTGGATTTATCTGAAATTTATGTATAATTAATGCAAAAATAGGTATTTATTGATGCTTTAGCTTATGTTAAAAAAGGGAATTAATAGGTTTTATAAAGATTTGAGATTTTTTCTTAATTTTGAGTGATCCTTATAATAAGAACTTAATAGGGTTTTCCTCAAATGTATCAATATGATCAAAATAAAACCAAAGTCTCTTTGGTTTAAGTCTCTGAGTAGACTTAAGACTACTTAAGATTAGTACTTGAAATCAGCTTTCTTCCCTGTTAAATATTGAGGGCAGTTCCTAGGATTGCAGTGCCAACTTGCTGTATTGTGTCTTCTTCCTGACGTTGTGCATGCATTGAGTCATAGGAAGCTATTCAGATATCCTAATAAGCCATGTTAGAAAATCTTACATGAAATTCTTATCAGGACACAGCTTAAAAACTGAAGCCCTTAGCTCAGATAGAAGCTCTGATATCAAATGGAAATGGAGTAGAAATCTTTCCATGGGCTCTGTTAGAACTGGCTGCAAAGTACTCTGGACATACCTAAAAGTTAGCAGGCTCTGCCTGATAGCAGAAAGAACAGATAAGTAAGAAGGAGTCATGGGATGAAAGGGGGGAAGAGCTTCTTTCCATTTCACAAGATAGTGGTATTTGTAGGTGTAACTACAGCACCCTTGAGTAAGAAGAATGGCAATGTTCCTTGATAGTGCCTAAGACCTAAATTAAACTATGCCTTGCTCAGGGAATGAGTAAAGTGAAACACTTCTCTCTTAACCATGGGCCATTTTGCTTGGCAAAGTGCCTTGATATTTAAATGGTGAAATACTTGATAAAACCTTGCTTTAGTCTGGTAGTGCTTTGATAAAATTAACCCATTAGTCAGCCCAGGACAGGCTGTCAGTCCCTTTGCAGTGATGGGACTGGTGTCGACTTCCAGAAGCCTCATCACTTCTTTTTCTTGTGCTATTCTGTATTACAAGAGAAAGTTAGCAGTTGAAAAGTTATTTTTATGCTAGTGCAGAGGCAATATCTCAAAAGAGAAGCTTCTCCTGGAATTTATTTTGCTTATCTGAAGGGAGATGTCCCACTGCAAAGCAGAGCAGCCACTACCTGTGTTTCTGTAACATGGATGAATGTGTCAGTCAAGATAATGACTATTCCAACACAATCTGAACTCTTCATTTCTCCGTCCCTTTATTCCTTGATTTGTTATCATACCCACGCCTGGAAAATCCAGGTCAGCCCAGCTCCTTTCAGACAAAATAAACCCAGTAACAACCCCCACACTATTAGCAGGGGATGGGGACAATTTCTTGACGTGTGGGGAAGGTTCTCAAACTTCCCTTCCTAGTGAGTCATCCCGGAGAAGACCAGCATGAAAGGTTGTGTGGCTCCCACACCCCCATCCCCCAGCCTCTCTTGTACAGACTCCTCATTAATGGAGGGATTGTGTTAAAAGGAATAAACCTTCCCTCAGAGGATCAATTAGCAACCTTAAAAATAGAATAAAGGAAGACAGAAGCCCTTGCAGAGCCTTTCTGCCAGTAGCTCTCCTTTGCAGTGAAAAATCCAGGAGTAAGCAAGAGTGTGACAGATGATGGAGAGGTTTCTGTCCTCATTCCCTTTTAACACTTCCTTCACTGTAATTACTGGAGTCTTACTGGTCACAGCAATCCAGTTAGAGCTGCAGCAGCTCTTCTATTAACAGTTTCTATTTCCAGGGCTTTTCACTCAGCTGTAAATACTCGCTAACGGGGACAGTTTGGCACACAAGGCCTTACTAAGGGAACAAAGTTCAGGATGATTTTTCCATGCAATTGTTCTAAAATCTCAACATTTCATTACTGCAACAAAAATACAAGTGTTGCAACAGTTTCTGTGTCTATGACTTTGAGTGAAGAGTTCAGATATAAAACCCAATCCATCCCTTGGATCTGCTAGAAATACCTAATTATCTCTACCAATCAATTGGCAACGTCTTGGGAAATGATAGTGTTTTGATAATTAAAAGTCAAAGTGCAGCTGCAAAGGAATACTGAAATATTTTGAAATGTATAGCAAAGGCAGAAGACTTAAAATATCCCTGAAAATGTCCAAGGCAGACTTTCTTATTTAGGAATTCATCTAAACAGTGGAAACTAGGTCACAACTAGATACAATTGCCCGATGTGTCTTTAAAATTTCCTGCTATTTTATTTTTACTTTACAATTCATATTACTGCCCTCCTACCATTGGCCTTAAGTGTTACGCTTCTCAAAAATGTGAAATGTATTTTTCAACACCCTTTGCTATCAGTAATTTGACACAAGGGACACAAAGCAAAGATTTCACGAAATACCCTTGACTTTATCACATTTCATTATATAACATTTTGTGGAAGAGAAAAATGATTAAAATGTCTCAGTCCAAAAAGTAGTTGGAATAAGTTGCAGATTGTGTATGTTCAGCTGCCCTTATACAGCTTTGATTTGTGTGGCTAGCACTTACTCAGCAGTTCAGTATAACTCTTATTGACCTTGGCAGCTGTCACATCGCTTGCTGGATTTTATGTCGCTGGAGGTGTCAGTGTTCAGGGGAAAGATGTGCAGAATATGCGTGGTTTTATTTGCAGGCGGGAATGAGGTAGAACCCAAACTGCATTTCCAACAGCATTATTTCACAGATGACAGTCACAGGAGACCTGTGACCAACTTTAACCTTTTAATAGTACGCATAAATTAAGGCTACGAGAGAATACTGAGCTGCCAATTATAGAAGCTGTAGTTCCAGGGTCTGTGATTAGCATATTCTTCCCTACTTGCCCCATGACAAAAATGAATAGCAGAAGCTTTATGAAATATTTTCTGAGAGCAGAAACTCAGAGAAACTTATCTCTAAATAAATTTAATGTGCAAAGTAGGTTAGTAAACTTCCATTAGCTACTAAATACCCAGAGTGAGAAGGTGGAGCAGAGTGTAGACTTAATGTGCCAGTTTCCTTTGTCCCTTAAACAAATACCTGATGGGGTTTTTTTTGGCCTACAACCCCTCCTTGCAGAATGCAAAGAATTAAGTCTGAGGTTGACCTTCCCCAAGGCAGTCAAGTTCAACCTGAATCCTTATCTGCATAATGATTCTGCAATAAACAGATGTGGCTTTGTAGTATTTGTAATATAAAATGTAACGTTTTCTGAATGTCTTGGTTGTCCTCTTGAGAGGTCCCTGGGGAAGTTTGGATTCCGAGTGTGAATGCTGTTGGACCTCAAGGTTTTCTTTGGGAACGTGTTTCTAGGTGGTGTGCAAGATTCTTGGGGTCCACAATCCGGTCTGATCCTTGTGTGCTGAAAAGACTGAGCTCTGTGGGTTTGGGTTTATTTTTTGTCTATTTTTCACTCTGTTGATCCATCAGACCTGTTGGTGCATGTGACACACTACTGGACATGAAATATGCCTGAGAGATGGCTTGTGGATGTTGCCTGCAGAAGCTCCCCACAGAAATAGCCTCAGCAACAGCAGCTGCAGCATCGTGCCAGCTCCTGCAGTAACTCTTGGTGACAGATGTCACCTTTTTGGAATGTCCAGAGCCATCTGTGACACTTTCATTTTGACCTTGTATTGATTAGCCCCTTGTTTTTTTAAAAGTTCCGGCAAATAATGATGCTAATCCAGATAAACCCAGTCACAACTGAAGGTCAGCATTATCTAGATGCCAGCCTCCAGCCCTTTCCTAATGGGAGCTGAAATGGCACCTGAAAGATTTTATGATTTTTGTGGACTTTTAAAGGGGACTAATTTATTGATATCATTCTGTAAAAGGTGATTTCAATCACTGCAGTTAATTGTGCATGATTTCCCAATAGATTTTAAAATACATTTCATAAAAAATGAATAAGTTGCAAAAATTTAAAAGCCTCAGACTGCTTTCAGTCTGTGTTAGACCAGAGCATTTTTCTTGTGCCCTGTGTTTACGAAGGGTTTTTTAATCAAATATAGAATAAAAAGCAAAATAGCATGAAGACACTGAATATGACACTGTAAGAAGTGCACGAGCCAGTGATTTCTACTACATGGGTAAAGCTTAACAGTTCCATCCTGTGTTATATCTTCAGTATTTTTAATGGCAGATATTGTCTTAATTTTAGTGGCTGAGCTGTGAAAAGTATGTAGACCATGTGCCTGCAACCCCAGACATTTCTGTCTGTCATACAGAGCTGAGAGAATTGCAGACTGATGCAGGGGTTTTGCACTATTTCATTGGAACTAACTTTTCATTGACCTTTGGCAGAGAAATCTCTCTAAGTACAGCCTGGTCTTTTATTTCCTGGAGAGTTTGAATCAGAGTTAATGAGTGTATATTGAGGTGAGAAACCCTGGTGCCCTTTTCTTGGAAACATGCTCCCCTCTCTACTTACCATTACAGGGTGGCTATTAGGAGAAGCACACCAGCACCACAGAAATAAAGAGCAAAGCAGATGCTCTCTCCCTTGCTTTCTTTTGGACAAGAATTTTTCAGTTTAATCCTACGTTGGGATTTTCTTTTTTTCCCTTTTATTATGAAGAGGAGTATATTCACATTCCCTGAGACCAAAATACACAAGATTTTAGTCACCATGTTTAAACAGGGCTTGGGAGACATTTTTGCCCTTTTGATGTACAAATGATGCCTTTTCTCCCCTTTCTGAACTCCTCTATGAATTCCTTGGCTATTCAAGGCCATGAAAAACAGCATGGGAGATACTTTCAACCTCACCAGCGGTGCTGTGGCTGTTGTACATGAGCTCTGGCATTCCCTGCTGCCCATGGCTGTGTTGAAGGTGTGCCCCAGACGCTCAATCAGACACGTCCATTCCAACTGCTGAATCAACAGAGTCGGGAGGCAGAGGTGGCTGTGTCATACTAAATAGTTTTCTTTGCAGATCCTTTCCTTCCTGAGTCTCTTTGTACCCCTGATCTTATCGATTGTATTGGCTCTGCTAATTTAGCAGTCCTTTGGGCTGATGATCATCGTTACAACACACAGCACAGCCTGAGTAAACAGGTCCATCGCAGCCCTGAGGCTCTTGGCTGTCCAGTGGCAAATAAACACGTTTGGCAAGAAATGCTTCTTTAATGACTTTCACTGGTTGCTACAAAGCTCCAGGAGCTGTTGCAGTGTTATGCAGAAAAGGGGAGCTATTCTGTATAAAGTTCAGCTCCATACACTCCTCCATGTAGCTCTGAAAGTGTTTTAAGACTGAGTTCTTTGGAAGCAGGTAGACATTGACAGGATTCAAGAGAATTTTATTATGCCTACCTAACTACAATCTTTCTATTGTTAATAATGAGGTAAATATTTATGCTTTATTTTATTTCGACAGCTATCTCAGAGTAGATGTGTCATACAGTTGGCAGAGTAGATTTTTAAATTAACATGTTTGCTTTAAAGTTCAGTGGTAAAATGTAACTGCAGAGCAGAAAGTTGCATATATTATAGACAGTAATTGGAAATAATTATAAAATTCTCTGCTAGAAAATTGTGATGAAAGAACACTTAGATGAATGACAAATGAGCTGTTCAAAGTTCCAGTGATGACAAAGGTAAGGCTGTGTGGGCAAGGTTAATTCTCTTCCTTTGTGCACGTGCACTGCAAATACTAATGCTCCCCCCCTTGCACCTTGAAAGTTTTGTGCTGCAATCAGTGGGCAAGCCCCATACTCTTTGTTATTTTATGCCTACCCTTGAAGGTGTAAAACCCAGTACCATTAATTGCAGTTGGGGTTATGCTGTGCCCTGGTGCAGGCACACAGATTCTCTTCATTAACCCAGTACAACAGAATTTGGACAATAAGCAAAAGCCCTTATTTTCATCATTATATATTCCTATCCCAGTCATTCTTCCCTTAATTTAGCTGCAAGGTAGAATAAATAATTCTGCTTTGCAAAAGAAATGTTGTGAATTGGAGGGATTTGTGTTTTCCCTCCCTGGCAGGGCATTGCAGCCCCTGCCAGGGACAGTTTACTGGCGGTGGCTGGGGTGCTCACCTGTGTCCTGGGCACCCAGGTGAGGGAGATGCCCACCAGCTGCTGCCCACTCTGCCAGGTGGCAGAAGTTCTGATGACAAAAACCACCTTGGATGCAGCGATTCAAGCCCTTAGCATTCCAGATGAAGTCCACAGGGGCTTTACAGGATCAGACAAAATTACCTACTGAATTATCCTTTCAATTAATTTAAAACTAACATGCATTCAGTTCTGAGGTAGGACAGGTACTTGCAGGCAAGTATTTGAAAGGAATTTAGTGATCCAAGATATGTCTTTAGGATGCAGCAAGGAGTGATCAGTGTTGGGAAACAACACTGATGTGATCAGTTTTAGCACCATATTTTTCTGTCAGTTTTATCCATGCAGCTCTTTGGATAAAATAGATTTAGTGGGAGATCTGGGCATACTGTTATTCATCTGGTTGGAGCACTTAAACATGTCTTAGCAATTTGTTTTTAGTTTAAACAGCATTTAAACTCAATCTTTTAAGTAGGTACAGACATTATTTGTACATTATTTAATCCTATGCAAAATTTTCTTCAGTTTATTGCTAGCTGCAATACTCAAATCAGTTTGCTGCCAGTACATCAAGTACTGTTTGATCTAATAGAGCTTTATTGGATGAAGATTATACTGTAAGTTAGGTCTACTTGTGGAAGCCTTTCTTTCCTGTAGACAAATATTTAATATCTGCACTCACTTGTAAAGCTCACTTTACAAGAGAGATACTTCAGAGAAAAATGTTATCACTCCCAACGTGACTTCACCTGCAAGTAAAGTGCTGAACTAGAAACCGTAAGAAAATGAATAGAAATAGTGTTTTCTCTTGGGTGTGATCATAAGACAAGTGCCAAGCTGGGAAAGTCCATTTCTGGCCAGCCTTGCTTTTGTTTTATTGGGATGTGACTGTTGAGCTTTTGCCACTGCTGTAGCCTCAATTAGGTCAGAGGGATTTTCCATCTCCTTGGCCTTCACTTGATTTGTGGACTGTCGTGTCTGAAATGCAACAAACTGATTAAGGAATTTTTGGGCCACAGTAAGCTCTATATTTTCCAGCTAACCTTTTACTATGTGTGAATCTACTTTTGGGATGATGGCCCTTGATTAATGATTAGCTGTTATTGATCACTGTATTTTGAGGAAGAGTTCCTTCTTGGTTTTTTTGGGCCGAATAGCCTGTCTTTGTGAGCTAGTGCTTTGCAGAAATCTGTGAGATTGTGACATATATAGGAGCAAAAAGAAAAGTGTTTCAAGAATGTCCTGCTGTGGCATTATGTCCCCTGCAGAAGACAGCAGCTGAATTTGCACTCTGTCAGGGAGCTGAGAAGTCAGGCTCTTTCATATGACCCACAACAATTTCCAGAACAGTCTGAAGAGCAGAGGGTGATATTTTTTTTTGATTCCTTTTACCTGGATGACAGGATGGAGACAGCCCAGCAGAGATTTAGGTTTATGTGGAGAGATTCCCAGGCAGCCAGGTGCACCCTTTGTTTTTAGCCCTTCCTCCTGTTTGCACTCCTACACGTTTAAATGAGCAATGCATGCCTGACTTAGGAGTAGCAGAGAAGCTACCTGATATAAATGAGGTTTCCTTTCTCCTTTCTTTCCTGCCTGAAGAAATCTAAATGAAGGATCATCTTTGTTATTATGAGACAAGATGTGCCTGGTTGTTCTGCAGGATTATTTATGAAGTGAATGCCAACAGGAGAGTTAGCTCTCTGAGGATCACTGCTCAGGTCTGAGCTACTACCTTTGGCACAGTAATAACATCACTGTCAAAAAGTGGAAGGTTTTTTTCCCCTTCAACCTACAAATTTCTTATAGCATATCTTCTCTATTATTGAAGTTTTGGTACGATATAACTCAATTGTGCAATCTTCCTTGTGATTAGGTCCTTAAATGCTTGGCAGTTCAACTTTAAACTCTGGGAAAAGTGTAGGCATCAAAACATTTTCATAGAGGGAAGGAAGGTTTTTGAATATTAAAGCTGTGTTCAATCTGTAGTCGCTGTTACGCATTGCAGGAAAGCCCTCGGATGCTGTGGAATACAGTCCAAGGAAGAGTTCTCAGAATTATTGATATTCAGAGCAATAAATGTCTGACATTTACCCCTTGAGAGGATGGTGACTCGTTACCTTCCAGGTATGCTGCAGCTGGAAACCTTATGCAACCACTTCTCACAGAGAAGTAAATCGAGTCACATTAACTTCAAAGGTATCACTTGCATATGAAAATGAGATTTAGTGCAAGGTTTATAAACATGCTATAATTAGACCATTAATTTTGTCATCTTTTTGGCACAGCAGTTGACATTGCCTGTTCCTGTAAGTATGTGTTTTTTCATAGTTTCATTTTAACAATTGTTTTGCCTCACACGGAGGAAGTTTGACATATGCAATGCTGATGGTGTGGAAATAAGGCAAATCTAAGAAGACATGAGTTGTGCGTGTTAGTTAATTGCCAGATGTTTTTTCAGTTCCTTATTGAAAAAACCCACTTGTGACAATTATTAAAATTGTGTATTTCCACTGACTAAAGGATTTACTGGATACCAAATGGATATTAGATCGATTTCCTATTAAATGAAGAAGAATGGATCTGAGTATACAATGAGACTAGTGAGCAGCAGGGTTTATTTTTAGATTATACTTTTAAAGCTAAACACTATCTTTAAGTCCAAAAGGAATGTGCCATTTCTTTCATTACTTTTTTACACTTGATTTCTTCTGGCAGGTTAAGACAGCAACTTTACATGAAATGGATGATTGGTTGCGAGATTGTGAATCCTGGTTTCCAGGTTATTTCTTTTCTAATAAATCATTTATAGAAAAAGTGGTCTTCTGAAGTTGTCTCATTAGTCTTCATGTTTTCTGCCTTTTCTCAATTTTCTTTAAAAAGATTCTGGTTAAATAACCACCATCCTCTTTCAAATTCATGGGTCCAACTAACCCCTCAAAATGAACAAATGGCCCCTCTTTGATCATGGCTGTGGTTAAAAATTTAGTTTTCACTATGAATATAATACTGAAATCCTTTTTTTTTTTTAAAGTGAGAGATGAATCCCTGCCCCTTATTAAGGTCCCTTTTTGCCTCCCTCAGTACCCAGGGCATTCATCACTGGCTGTGCACAGGTCCTGGCCTCTGTAGTAGCTGCTGCAGCCTGTGCTGCAGTCATCCCAGGCTGGGAAATGTTCTCTGGAGCTTGTCAGATCTGGAAATAATTTACTGTGCTGAGGGTCAAAATGCCTTCTCACTGCCACCATGGTTGTGAGCACAAATGAAATTTTAAAACTACCTTTGTTCTGCTTTCCTTAGTAGAGGCACTGGAATCCAGCCACCTCAGGCCCTAGCCCAGTGTGTTTGCCATTTAGAAACCCGTGTAAGGTTTTTTCTTTCATTCATTTTGCTGCCAGAAATCCAATATTTAATCATTTACAAGGATCCTTTTCAGATTTCTACATGGATGAGAAGACATCAATCAAATTATGGGCACTTGCTGGCAATTATATGGACTTGATCTGCCTGCTAAGAGGAGCATGAATGAATTTAGAGTAACATTTAATGGCTCAGAAAAAAATTTCTCTTTTGGACAGCTCCACATGAAACTGTGTTAGTGTCTGGATTCAGGTATACTGAATAGCTTGTGACTTCCTCTTCCCATTCCCTTTCTCCTCACTGTGCTCTTGAAACTGAAGAAATGAAATCTGCATAAGTCTCAGATTTTCTCTAAGACTTCAGTCCATCCGATCCAAGATGCCCTTTGTAGGAGCTGAGGGAACACTGAGTTTCCTCTGATTTATTTTCACTTGGGCTTACGTAGTTCTAGATACAAAACTAAAAAGAAAAATGTTTTGGATTCCTTCAGCACTGTTGTATTATAGCTGAAAATGGTGTGAAGTGAATGAGAAGTTGGTGGCTTGTGGATGACCCCTTACAAACTGCAATAGTTTGCTGTCACTGTCTTACTCCCTTGCCAAGGCAAAGCCAGTCAGACCCCACTGCTGGCTACAGGGTTTCAGAGAGGACCATAGGAGACACAGAATGGTGGAAGCTGCTCTAAATTTTGTCTGGCAGTTTGGGAGTGTTTGAAGGTATAAAACCAATTTGGGGCTTCCTGCAGCTGCTGGCAGCCTGAAGTGTTAGATGGGAAAAGTATTTATCAAGGAGCAAATATTTTTTAACTGAATCAACACCTCAGAAAAGAGAAAGCTAGTTTTGAAGGATTTCTGAAGATTAGGAATAAGTTACAGGGAGTCATGAAGGAATGAAGTCTTTGACAAAAAATGCCTGACATGGTAAAGAAAGCCATTACTTCTCTAGAGCAGCTGGGAACAACCCACCTTGTCTGTTTTCCTTTGGGGAGTTTTATGAGCAATTATTTCATTCCAGGTATGAAATTCCTCATCACTTGCTACTGAGATTTAAATATACAGTTAAGTTTCTCTCATTCATGTTTGAATGAATGATAGCATTGACCCTGTTCTTGCTTTATTGATAGATGAAACTTTTTACAGCTTTGATTTGCTCATAAAAGGCAGGGTCTAAATGTTTCTCCTTTAGTATGATGGAGTCAGATCCACTGCTGCTAACTGTAGAATCACAGAATAGTCTGGGTTGGAGGGCACTTTAAAGACAATCTCATTTCAAACCCCTGCCATGGGCAGGGACACCTTCCACTATCCCAGGTTGCTCCAAGCCCCCTCCAACATGGCCTTGGACACTTCCAGGGATGGGCAGCCACAGCTTTTCTGGGCAACCTGTGCTGGGACCTCATCACCCTCACAGGGAAGAATTTCCTCCTAATCTGTAATGTAATCCTACCCTCTGTCAGTTTACATCCATTCCCCCTTGTCCTATCAATTCACCCAGGGATGTGGCATTAGAGCTGTGCTATGCCTTTCCATATCTTGGAAGCACATGAGGATTTACATGAATTAATCTACCTTGTGGAAAGCACACTGGCACCAGTATCATTGGCTCTCCTCTTCAGGTGCTTTGCCCAAGGGATGCAGCTATACTTTGGTGGGTCTTTGTTCAGATACTACCTCAATGTGTGTGTTATAAATGTCCTTTAACTTCAGAGCAGGAGATCACCAGTCAGTGAGGGGTATTACCTCATCTACTCAGCAAAGGCAAGTGCAGAAGTACAGCACAAAAGCTGAGAAAATGTATCATTCCCCCACTTTTTTACATCCAGTTAAAATATTTTGGCATTGCATCTTTCATTAAATTTTGTTTAAATCATCTTTTTACTGTGTAAGTTTTTGTAGTAATGAGTTTTAGACGGTTGCAGAGAGACTGCAAAAAGGGAATGTTTTGCCCTTCAGACTGGTGAGGAAAGGCTTGTGCTGCATAAATGGGAGAGGGAATTAAGCTATGTCCCAGAGCTGATCCCAAAGAAATGAAGTTGCTTGTGTATGGTGTGGCTTACCTGCCCACACTGCAAAATGAAACCTTGGCTCTGGTAGGAGCTTCCTCCTACAAGGCAGTGAAATCCTTACACCTCACACAGAGCACTTCAGTTCCCAGCTGCAGCTCAGAGTTACATGAAACAGAAGTAGGGGGAGAAATCTCCCTTCATTTGGAACTTTGAGAGGAGCATAAATCTTTTTCACTGGGGGTAGTATTGCATTTTTTGTGCTTGTATTTTCTGGTCCTTAGGACAAGAGATGGCTGGATCTGACCAGGGCTCTGCCTCATATTCTCTGTGCTGGTGGCAGTGGAGATGTTATTCAGGGAGTGCATTAGGGCCTTGCCCTCCTATATGATTATTCCTCTCCTAATTCCCCAGAATAATTGAATTATGAATATTAGAGCATGATTTTTAAATGAAAGATGATTCTCCTATAAAATATGACTTATTCTAACATTGCATTCATTTTTGCAATGCCATCCATTTCTACCCCAAATGAATAAAATCTGTTCACATGGGAATTGTAAATATTAGTGGTTTGTGGTGACTCACAAAAAAGTGGCAACATCCAGAGTTAGTGATTGCTCATAGTAACTTCATTTAAGTATACCTTTATAGTAACTGCTGTTAACATTTGTATTCTGAAAATTATCATGTCAAGGGTGATACATTAGGTGAAAGCTATCACCTATTATAGAAGTGAGAGATAGGAGTTCTGTTGACTCTCATGATGCTGCTGCAGAGCTTAGAGACCTATGCTAGACTAGGAAAACCCCAAATTGTTGGTAATTTTATTATTTTTAGTTAACAGATTGCAACTGGTGAGCTACCATTAGTTCTCATTGGCTCACTGATGAATTCATGTCCTTTTAAATTATTTTTGAATGTGTGCCTACAGGCTTTAACAGGCTCCTTGAAGCAATATAAATTAATAAATCAGCAAGAGGTACCCACCAAATTATTACACCAGGGGGTGTAAATGGTTTAGAAAGGAAGCACTTACTTAATATTAAATATTTGTCTTAAGCTGCTTACAGCTTATGAACAACTGACTCTCCAGCTGATGTTAAAAATTCTTATTTTTGAGTTGCAGACAAGGCACAGGTATCTGTGTGAAAACTGAGATGTATGTGGAGAAGAGCTTGTGACCCCTGTGAGTTAAAAATGAAGTTTAGGATGGGAAACAAAGAGAGACATTTTAATCATGGTTGCTGCTAGGGGATTCTTTTCCCCCTTTTTTTTTTTTNTCCGAGTTGTTGGGAGAAAAATGACATGATGACAGTTAATTATAACTAATCTTGCAGTGCTTCAGCACAGACTAATATAAAGTTCAGAGAGTTCCACCAGTAGTTAGTTAAAGCCTTAGGAAGCAATGAGATTTTGCCTAAAATTCCTTGTATTGTTTCTTGGCATCTGAAAAAACCCCCACATTGTGAAGTAAATTCGTCTGATATGGTGCTGAAAACCAAGGCTATAGTGAAAGAAGGGATATTTCAGCATATATATAAGTTCCAGGACTACAAAGTGTCTTTTAAAATTGTTTTTGTTTTAAAAAAAACCTACAGAAATGTCATTCAAAAACTACAAAAATGTCATTCTTAGCAGTTAGTAAGACCATGGGTCAAGTGGACTGTTTCAACTTCTATAGGCATCCAAAGTGGAAAAGAAATAACTGCAAAGCAGAGAAAAAAAAACTAGGTGAGGATTTCAGAGGTAGGAAAACAATAATAAAGGGAGTAAATGTTGCCTTAACCAGTCAGTAATATTAATGCATTCAACACCATGTTATCCTTGCCTTTAGGAGGGTTTGAGTCCATTAATCCCCATCCTGTTGCTCCTCCTGGATGTGCTGCATAGGAGGGCTTTGTGGATTTATGAAAGTGGGAGATGACTTGTCATGGAATAAAAGAGGAGCAAATACATTGAAGTAAGTCCTAAATGCTGTTAGGAGGCTGCAATGTTTTTCTGGCAGGACAGCCTGGGTGGGAAATGATGTGCACAGTAAGCAAGACTCCAGGAGAAATGAACCTAAACACCTGGAAGTGTCAGGCAAATTCACTATCACCCTTAAATACAGAGAAAGAAAAATGTAGGGGATTATTTTTTAAATCTTCCTTTAAAAATGTAGCAAAAATAGTTTCAAATGCTTTGTGGCTGTTCTTGAACTTTAGTTGAGCTCTTTTCTACATATATCCCACTTACATTGATATGAATAACGTTTGAATTGAATCTTTGCTGTTGAATGGAATCCTTACTGCTGGAAACTGGTAAAATTTAGTATGTTATTTTCTATTAAAATTGCAGAAAAGTGCAATTCTAGAAAGTTATGAAAACCTTGATAAGGTGATGGAAAATTGTGTATAATGCATTAAATTTGTTTGCATGTATACACAGAGAGGACTTATACTCAGGTATTCTAAGTGCTTTTGAAAGGTACACAAGGTGCATACAAATTCTGGAGAGTGCTGTGATGTTTAGTCATTAAACAGGTAGCCCCTGGAGAAGGAAAGGGTCCTGGTATGAAGGGAAGGCTCTTAGCTGAGCTGAATATCCCTCTCATCTTTGGGTCTTTAGGCAATAAGTGATGACTGCTTTCTAGTACAACAGAAATCAGAGAAATATTCTGGAAAATGTAGAAGAGGCTGAATAGTAATCTGTTGGCTGAATTTCTGTTTGTTCTTTCATCCCATTTCTGTTCTGTAATTTTAATTTTTTTTTGTCTTAAAAATTACAGCCATTTATAGAATGAACACTTTCTTATTTCATGGGGTTTTTTTTTCATGCATGACAGGGAATTTAACAGCAGTTTATTGGGATAATACATTGCATCAAGGTAAAAGGCCAGGCTGGATGGAGCTCTGAGCAACCTGGTATCGTGGAAGGTGTCACTGTCCATGGCAGGGGGTTGGAACGAGATGATCTGTAAGTTCCTTTTCAACCCAGACCATTCTATAATACCATGAATCTGTAGTATTTTCAAGGTAGATTTTTGTAGTGTTAGAAGTACTGGCTTTGTAAAACATTCACGAGATAAAAGCAGCCAAATCCAGTAAAGTATGGTAGGGAGTGAAAGCCGTTCATTATGAGCGTGGCTGAGCCAAATCAGATTTCTGAAGACATGCAAAAAGTGCTTACCAGCACTGGCATGCTTGGAGGGACTGTTCCTCTCTTCAGGGGATCCCCAGAAGAATGCAACAGGATTCACCCTCCTTGAGACAAAGTCCTTCTTGGGAACCTCCTGTGCTGGGGTGTATCTGCAGAGCCCAAGGTGTGACTAAGGATGATAGGCAAGAATTAAGCAGCATGTTAAAAATAGCAAGTCAATTTAAAATCAGCATCAGAATGCCATTATTGATTGTGTAGAGCAAATCCCTTACCTTGTATCCAACACTTAATTAAAGCAGTGGAACAGAAGCACTAATAGAGAGAAAAAAAAAAAACCCAAAGCAAAACCATAATGATTAGAAAATACCTTTAAATTTAATGTTCTGTTCCATAGTCATTGATAGATTTCAAATCTAATTACTAGTCACTTGCATGAGCCTTCTTTATCTTCTGTTATCACTTTTTCTACTAAATAAGCAGTGTCGGGACAAAAAACCTTAACACTTGACAGGTTCCCACCTGCTAAATTATTGCCAGTTACTATTTGCAGGCAGACCCTTCTTTGAGTAGGTGCTTGCTGCTCTTTCTGTAAAGCAAGACTCCAATCAGGAAAGGTTAATAGCTTGTGAAGAGCTTCCATCCAGCTTTTCTTGCCCTGCCATGGCTGGTGAATAGGTGGCAGATGCATTGCTTCGTGCTGCACCCTACTCATGTTTTTCTTTAACCTGCACATCATGGTACTTAAAAAGGACTTTCTCACAAATACAACTGTCGTGTTTCCTAAGACATTAACAAAGGTATCACAGTTTTAAGCTCCGGGGGCTCTATCCAGCAAGATAATTGGTCTTTCGTAGGAGTTCTGCTCTGTGCTTTAATTTGTAGGGATTATTTATTCGGCAAGTGTTCCTCCTTCTTCAACCCATCACTGGCATCAAAAGGTCTGATCCTGCATTCTCAAAAAGAACACTCAACAGGATCTTGATATTTGAATAGGACAAATGATTACAATTTACACCCTCTACTACCTGTGCCTTGAACTATAGTATACAGTAAGGTGATGTAAATAGGAGCTTTGTGTCCCTTGAGAAACACTTTTGCCACCCCTTGTGGGACAGTTGGGTGCAGAAGAATAGGAAGGGTTGTGGGGAAGAGGGGGCTGTTGTGCTGATCAGCCCCTGCAGGTCTGGGCTGCAGGAAGGATTGATTTTAAACCCTGGCTCAGAAGTTATTTCAGGTTCAGGCAGGGATGCACTCTGGGATTTGGGTATTGTATTCACTAATGGGTGGTGGGTTGGGATCCAACCTTAACACTGGCTGGATCTATTCACAGAGGTGTGTTCTAACTAAAATGTTGGTGAAGATAAATATCCTGCCTGAATGCATTTCTTCTGTTGCTAAAGAAGTCATCATCTAAGGATATGATCACAACAGGACTGCCATCAATTATGCTGGTGTCTTGATAACTCCATAATTAAAAATAAATTATGCTTGGTCCTTAATAGGACTAGTATTAAACTGAATGCCTGTTTAATCTCTGTTAAATCTGCCACAAAGAAATGACACCATGAGAAGTGTGAATGAATGATATCCTTTTTTCCCCTTCCCTGATCCTAATTACACATGATGGCACTTGCAGTGTCCCTTGTGAATGCACAAAATTAGTGCAGCAGGGGAAATGCAAGCTTCCCTGTGCTGCAGTCTGTTCATTAGCATCGATTTCTGAGGCACTGCCCCTAAGGATGCGAAGATAATTTCTTTTTTTTTTTTCAGTTTCTCCTGATCCCAGCTTGTAATAGACTATTAAAAATAACTTCTAAACCTCAGTGTAAGTTCTGGAACAGTGAGAGATTTACAAAACTCCTCATAAACCATCTTTCCATGGAGCATTAAAGCTCACCTAACCACTCCTACTCTGTCCACGGCTTGCATGTAACACTTAGCTAAAGCTGTGCCTTTGGGCTGCAAATCCATTGTGTCAGCCTTTCATCATCTGCTTGGCTTTCTCTGCTTTTCCATGGTGTAATTTAAAAACTGATACAACATACTTCCCATATAGAAAAGGCTATCATTTATTTGGCAAAGTTATGAACATGGTGGTAAAGCTCACATAGTTCAGATTTCTTCTCCTGACTTGTACTAGCTTTTGTGGCACAATGTAAAAACATCACTGTGACCACACTTACAAAGTCTTCACTATAAGAAAAATAGAAACCTGATCTATTCATCTCACTGGCTTTGCTCTGATTTGTACAGTCCCTTTTATTAACTTGAGGCACAGGAATAAATGCTGAGTATTGATGAAAAGAGTCCCTATTTCCTGAGTTCCACATTAATTATAATTACAAAAATTGCACCCAAGACACTTTCCCTAAATTTTTTTTTAATCTTCCTCTTTTGAAAAAATGGCCATCTACAGAAAGAACAAAATTTAAGTCCAACTAGCTTCAGTAACAAATCATCGAGTGCATATTAATGAGAAAGACTGAGAGAACAAATCATAGGCGAGCCCTAATTTTGACAGCTCTTCATCCACATTACTCTAGTAACTACTTTTACATAACATAAAAAGTGAATTATGAAAGTATTATGAAAGACTCCCTAACAAATGCAGAATATATTGATAGGGACATTCTGTAAGAGTTTGCTCACTTTCCATTAACACTGTAGTGGGTGCCTTGTACCATTTTGCTCTGAGTCTTTGCTCCCTAAGAAACAGACAAAAACTTGGCGCCGTGTTTTTATGCAAGATTACCTCTTTGCTTCTTAGCCTGGAATGCCATGTTTTGAAACTGTTCTCTGCTCCTGCATAAGCTTTATTCCAGATGCTGTGCAGGCAGGTTGGTTCAGGTCCCCACGGTACCGAGTACAGGAGGAGGTGGCTGCTTTGCCCATCTTGCTGAAGATGGTCCTGCCTGTAGTCTGTGGCTTTCTGCCCAGCTCTGCTGGAACTGGCTGTTGCATCGTGAGCCTTGCCAAAAATTTTCACAATAACAAGCTCCAATCTACATAACACCTGGCCTGTACAAACCAGGTCATTATGAACTTGATCCAAGCTGTCATTCAAGCAGCTTTGTTTTTCCCTTCTTAGGCTGGGCCAGTCATCCATAAGCAAGAGCTGGCTTAAACCTCCCAGGCCTTGCAGCACTCAAGTTCCAGTTTTCTTTCTTTGAGCCCCACCAAGCAGGTGAGATCCACGTAACAAGAGGATCACAAGTAGCAGAAACATGAAGAAACAATGAGTGATCTGGGATAAAACCCAGCCTAACAGCTTACTCTGAGTTCCAAGCTCTTTCCACTCTATTTTTGTATTTTTGTTTTCCTGTTGCTGCTTCTTGGGTTCATCCTTCAGCTTTTCTATTCAAATTGGGAAAAGCATGTTTACTTAATGTATTTCCTGCATATTCACTCTGTATTCATTTCCTACACATCTTTTAGGTATATATACAGTCATCTAAGAATATTTTGAGGAAAGAGAAAGTCCTAAGGAAGAGAGTCAAAGCCAAAATGTGTGTGATGGAGGGAGCTGGCACTCAGCTGGCTGGAGGACTGCAAGAACTCTCTTGCCCTCTTGTGCTGCCTCTTCTTTTCATCAGTGCTGCTCTGGGGACTGCAGGGAGGAGTTAGGCTCCCATATCCAGATGCTGGATTAGCTGCATTAATGCAAACTCTGCATTGGCAAATTAAGCTAAGAATTGCAGCACTGCAGTTCCCCATATGCTTCAACTCCAGATTAACCATGAGGGGCAAAACGTGGTTATTCTTAGCATACAGCACCATGAGGGCTGTGGGGAGGCAGAGATTGTAGCTGCTTACAGACCAGAGGCAGTCAGGAAAAAGGAAGTGTCACTTGTGAAAAACTCCTGACATTTCAAGAGGTGTCTCCCATTCTGTATCAGGCAAAAACGAGACCTTTAACAATTTTTCAATGGAAAAAAGAGAGCAGTGAAGCTGGGGCTGGTGCAGCCCTGCTGGGTGCCCTCTGCCACTCACTCTTGGGGGAAGGGCTCTCCTACCTGGGAAAGAGCCAAGGAAAACATCTCCTTAAAACAAATCCTTTCTGCCCAAGTGTTTCCACTTTGACAAATATAAATTTTCTCACAAAACTTAGTTTGGAACACTCCTGACCATCTGTGTGCAATCTCTGGTGAACTCTCCTTCCCCAGCAAATATCCAGGATTTTATAATAGATGAGAGCAATGGGAGAAGCTGAACCTGGAGCCAGGAAGTTTGTGTTTCAGTCTCTGGTCAGGATTTCATATCTGTGATATGTATCATCACGTCTCTCTGCCTTCATGTCTACTCTTCTGTCTCCTGTCTTTGTAAGGTAGAACTCTCTTAAAGTAGGACCTCTGATTTTTTACACAGCACCTAGCACAACGATGTTCTGGTTTCATTTTGAGTTTGTAAATTATGTGAACAATCCTTGCATGAAGATTTAATATTTCTGTAAACAGAAAATAAGCAGAGTTGCATCATAGATGATGCAACCATGTCCATTAAAGTGCTATATATATTGTTCTTGTTAAATGGAAAATGTCCAAGTGAACCTGGGCATTTTTAAAACCTGAGTAGGTTATCCCTTGAGTTCTTTAACACCCAAGAGATGTTCTGTTCTTTAACAGAAATAAGGACTGTATGAAAAGCAGGAATAGATAGTGTAGTAATTTTGTTGTGCATACAGTCATGTCTTACTGTTTGAGTTGGATATATGCATTAATTTTTCCTGAATAACTCCTAAACTTAATGACTGTATCTCAAAAAACAAAAAAAACCCAAAAAAAGGTTCTGCAGAATAATGCCTTTTTTGAATTTTTAAATAGTGCAGATAAAGGACACTGAGATCATTCACTTCATGTATTTAAAAAGTGATGGATTCAGTATCCCCCCTGCAATCAATAAATATTCTCTCCTTAATCGAGGGCTTCTGCCAGTTTGGTGATCTCTTGCACTAATTACTTCCCTCCAAAATATGGTTTAGATGAATTTGAAATTAAATGGGACCAGTGTTCTTTGGGCAAAGATAGTGATTCTGTATTCAGTTCTGGGCCCCTCGTTTCAGGATGGACATTGAGGGGCTGGAGCGTGTCCAGGGAAGGGAAGGGAGCTGGGAAAGGCTCAGCAGCACAGGTCTGATGAGGAGAAGCTGGGAGGGCTCAGCCTGGAGAAAAGCAGGCTCAGAGGGAACCTTCTAAGACTCCAAGTCTCTCACGCGGTGCAGCCCGGTGCGGGTTGGGCTCTGCTCACGGGTAACAAGCGGCAAGACGAGAGAACATGGATTTCAGCTGTGCCAGAGGACCTTTAGGTGGGGTATTTGGAAGAATTTCCTCACAGAAAGGTGCTGCCTGCAGAGGTGGTAGCGTCACCATCCCTGGAGGTGTTGGAGGAAAGCCTGGATGTGGCACTCATGCCATGGGCTGGTTAACAAGGTGGTGCTCGATCATAGGTTGGACTCTGTGATCTCAGAGGGCTTTTCCAACCCCATCTGTGATTACCTGGAGCAGCAATTCTGCGATTACCTGGAGTTGTTACGGAAGCGCTGCAAGCACCCTCAGCACAGCATGGCGAACTGCGTGAGGAGGTTGGTGACAACGCGGTGTTGGGAATTCGGTGTGGGGCAAGCATACAACCAAAGCTCAGTTTTGACCAGTTTTGTAGCGCTGGCGCGTTTTTAACGCCACACGTGAAAACCCTCGGTCTCTGTGCTCGGAGCCAGGAACAACTTCCCGGCTCCCCTCAGCGCTCGGGCCTGTCCCGCCGCCGCCCGGCAGAGGGCGCGGCGCGCGGCGCTCCC